>JAODAL010085732.1:0-10484 GCA_025379985.1 Phyllomedusa bahiana
TATCAGAAGAGTTTTTAAAAGAGCCAAGGACACCAGGGAGGCAAAAGAATAAGAAACGCACTCAGCCTCCATGGCTTGTATGCACGCTCACCAAGCAAGATACAGTTGCTGAACAAAAAGCATGTTAAAAGTTTGCTCGACAACATTTAGACAAGTCTGGGAAATACTGGGAGAATTTCACTGGTCAGTGGGCCCAAAAAATAAACCTTGGGGGTTTATAATACATGACTTGTTTGGGGGCCCAAAAAAACGCTGCATGTTCCCCCAAAAAAAAAAAAAAACCCAAACAGGAATTTTGGGAGGTGGGAACATTTGGTGTGGGGCTGTTTTTCAGCATCGGCACGGCAAACTTCTTATAATTGAAGGAAAACGAATGACCAAGAACATTTTCGAGGATGATCAGATAAAAACGGGGTAACATTTCAGTAAGACAATGAGCCCAAACACACAGCCAAGGAAAGTCTAAATTGGGTTTCAAAGAAAGAAAAAAAAGCTCTGGCAGCCAATCCCTACCAGAATAAATAAAAAAATTTTGGGAAGGAAATAAGGTTTTGTTCCACAGCGAAAATCGACGACGTACGCTTGAAAGCCCCGGGTGTTTGGGAGTCGACTGATCAGGGGGTTTTTCCCCAAACCACGGCCGCCCAGCCCCATGAATGCATTACCGTGGGGGGGTTAATACCGCGAATAATTGACATGCATTTATCTCCCTTGCGTCAGTACGAAAATTGGGGGGACGAGGCGTAACCCATAGTTTAAATGAGACCTAGGATTACCGAAATTTTGCTTTGCGGTTTTTTCCCACTTTTTAAAGGGGCCAATATGGGATGAAAAATGCGTAACATACCTAGGGACAGGCAACAAGCAAAACCCTGTTGGGCTAAAGAACACAAAAAATGACAAAACCCTGTGGAAATCTGTGTTTTTGGTCTGAGAGTAAAATTTTTAGTCTTTGGTTCCAATCACCATGTCTTTGTACGACGCAAAAAAGGTGAACGAATGGACCACAGCCTGGTTTCCCACCGTGAAGCAGGAGGAGGAGGTTTGGGGTGCTTTGCTGTGACACTGTTGGGAATTTATTCAAAACTGAAGGAATACTGAACCAGCAGGTTACCCAGCACTTGCAGCGCACTTTTTCCATCCGGCTTGGTTTATTGGGACCATCATTTATTTTCAACAGACAATGACCCAAAACAAACCTCCAGACAGTGAAAGGGGTATTTAACCAAAAAAAAGTGATGGGGTGCTATGCCAGATGACCGGGCCTCCCAGTCCCAACCCTGAACCCAATCAGATGGTTTGGGTTAGTTGGACCGCAGAGTGAAGGCAAAGGGCCAACAGGGGCAAGATCTCTGGAACCCCTTTCAAACTGTTGGAAACCTTTCCAGGTGACTACCTCTAAGCTCACCAAGAAAATGAAAAGATGTGCAAACAAAATCAAAAAAAAGGGGTCTACTTTGAAGCCCAGAATATAAGCATATTTATTTTGTTTCACACTTTCATTTTTTTAATTATATAATTCCAATGATGTCTAAAAAAAAAAAAACCCTCTTGCAGTCAGAAAGTGCGTCCAAAAAACTTTTGGGTCTGAATATATATTTAATATAAATATAATATATATATATAAATTATAATATATATATATATATATGATAAGTGCCCTCATACAAAAATGCCCATTACCTGGCCACTTCTCCTGGGGGGTTCTCCTTTACCGGCCTGTTAAAAAATAAACCACTAGGTATATAGATTATATGGTGTGCTGTGGGTTATTTTTCTTCTTCTTTCCATTGGGCTTTAAAGTAATTTAAAAATTGTAGAAATATATTTAAAAGGTTTAACTACTTTTTAAGGGAACTCTCAGGAACTGCGTTAAATTAAAGGGAAGTTTTCCTTTTGGTTTATGAAACCGACCCTTTCTGGGTTTGGTCTTAGGTTAGTTAATTTTTGGTGTTTTCCTCTTATACATTGCAGAGACTAATTTCCAGCAATTGTAACCTTATTCTTAAAAAAAAGACTCAAGTATGGAAAAAGACGGCAAAGTAACTTTTAGCATTGTAATTAAATCAGAGCTTTGCATTTTTCGAGTCTTGGGCATAAGCGGTTCCCCCTGGGCCCATTCTCCAAGTTGGGGCTTTGATGCTAAATATCTATGGTTTTAGGAGTTTGTGATGCCACAGTTGCTTTACCCTGGAAACAGCGCGATTTCTCCAGTAGCAGCTAATGTTCTTTAACGCAGTCACTGAAAGATTTGCTAGATTGAAGACACTTTGCGAGAAATAGGGGCGTTTTGTATAATGTGTATTCAAATGTGGCAGTAAAAATAAATACTTTATCCCATTCCCTAAACCCCCTGACGGGGAATCAAAAAGAAAAAATTTATTATGTAATAACGTCTCTGTTTTTTTTATCAAAGGAGCAAGAATACACAATGAGGGGCCACTGCTCCGCCCCCTCCATAGAACACAAATATGCTTTTTCTCTGTCCCATACTTAGAAAGGAACATTCTTTGTTTGTGCATTTAGTAAATGGCACTGTATGGCTGGCCAAATATAAAGGCTGGGGGTGTTATGGTTTGGGCACTAAGGCTGACACTATAATGATGAGCACTTTATGGCTGTCACTGTTTTTTGGAAAGGGCCCATATGGTGGCACTGCTATGGTGGAACACTTTGGGGTGGCCAATTTTTTATGGTGGTTCTACATGGTGGGGGCGCTATGGGGGACACTATGGCTCACTATTATGATTTAAAACTGTATTTGGGGGGCATGTTACGGCCGGCAATATGGCTGGTTCCCGTTAGGTTGCAAAAATGGGTGGCATAATTTTTGATGACACTGTGTGGCTGGTACTGTTATGGTGGGCACTACATGGCTGGCACTGTTAGGCCCCGTTCACACGGCTTATTCACGCCGGATTTGCGAGCCGGATTGCGCTCGAAATTCCGTCTTGAATAAGGTGCGGGGGCTGGGCGGGGGCGCGGCCCGCCGGCCCCATAGACTTCCATTATCCACGCTGCGTATTGCGCCTGGATAATGTTCATGTCACTTTCTCCCCGCCCAGCGGATTCGCCGAGCGGGAAGGAGCAACGGAATCCACTGTTCTCTATGAGAACAGTGGATTACCGTAATTACTCCGACGGATTGGCGCCGTACTGCAGTGCAAATCCGGCGCGGAGTACGGCGCCAATCTGCGGCGAAATAAGCCCTGTGAACACGGCCTTATGGTGAGAACTGAATGGCTGGTGCTGTAGGGCTATATATGCTATTTTAAGCAACCTAAATGATCTGTCCAGTAAAAACTGTTTCTAGATTATCTTTTGGATGTCTTTCTCAAATGAGTATTTCTGACACAATCATGGCATATGCACAAGACATACCATAATTAAGCCCAAGAGGAGGATATAAGTTGGAGAGGTGGCTATATATGTGTGTTCTCTGTGATAGTTATAAAATAGCTGCCTCTGTAACCTCAAAAAACTACAATGAAAATAGATGCCTTATATTCCCTTTCTGGAGTAACAAGCATGGGACTTCCATTCTGATCTCTGGCACTCCCCGAAGTGGAACGAAGACCTCTCAGTCATTTGGCTATATATATAATTGAATGGCTATAAATCTCTCAGATGCGGAATACCCCTTTAAAATTAACTGCGGCTCTGGATAGAGATATAATATGACATTCTCTATCTCAGTCAACGGCTGTACACTCTCACCAGCTCCACAAGTCCGCTACCTTGGGATAATCTTCGACTTCTCTCTGTCCTTCAAACCACACATCCAAGCCCTTACCTCTGCCTGCTGCCTCCACCTGAAAAATACCTCTCGCATCCGCTCATTCCTCAACTTCGACTGGTCCATGCCCTCGTCATCTCCCATCTAGACTACTGCAACATCCTCCTCTGTGGCCTCCCGTCTAGCACTCTTGCTCCCCTTCAATCCATTCTCAACTCTGCTGCCCATCATATTCACCACTCTCCTCGCTACTCCTCTGCCTCTCCCCTCTGCCAATCCCTTCACTGGCTACCCATTGCCCAGCAAATTAATTTCAAGTTACTAACCATGACCTACAAAGCTCTCCATAACCTCTCCCCCATACATCTCTGCCTTAATCTCCAGATACCTCCCCTCACACAATCACCCCTCCTCACAGGACCTTCTTCACTGTTCGACTCTAATCAGCTACTCACATAACCTTCTCCAAGACTACTCTCGTGCTTCCCCCACACTCTGGAACTCACTGCCCCAAAACATCAGATTCTCCTCCACCTTCACCAGGTTCAAAAGCCATCTCAAAACCTATCTCTTCAGGATTGCCTATAATCAACAATAACCCAGCAGCCACTGTGCTACCCCACAAACATGTCTGCCCCTCACCTTCTGTCTCTTTCCTCCTCCACTGTAGATTGTAAGCCCTCGCGGGCAGGGCCCTCTCTCCCTCTGTGCCAGTTGTAAGTCATTCATTGTTATCATTGTACTTGTTTGACATATGTTATGTATGTAATTATAGTGATACATTCCCTTTAAGAGGTGAGTTTGGTTAATGCAAGATTAGCTAATGCAATGTTCCCTAACTATTGGCTCGCAGACCCACTGCTTTTGGTTCCATAGCTGATGACTGTCATAAATATTATTGTTGACCAGTAAAACACAAATGACTTGTCACTATAACCAGCACTGTCAATTTAGACTTGGAAGTTTTCAGTTTGTTAAAAAATAAAACAAGGGTTTCAGATTGTTCACCTTTTAAAGACATTACCTGTGTGCTTCCAAAACAAATGTTATCTTCGAATGTGATTCTTGAACTAAAATTGTTGGTGACCTTGTTCCTAATGTGTTGAGGTCTGCAGTGCTAGCAGGTTCCTTTAAAGTTTGGTTTTTAAGATCAAGGTAAAATTTTTAGGTGCACTTTGTGCTCCAAAGTTTAAATTCATGTAAAGACAAACTAAGTAAATCTGAATATACAAATGTTCAAGAATACTATATTTTTTAATGGCTCAAGTGCTATTCTAAATGTATTGTGAGCGTTTACAGCTCTGGGATCATAGCATAAGTCCGTTAGGCATAAAGACAGAGACAGTCTGGGGTGCAAGATATGGGTCCTTCCGTAGATTTATCTAGCAAAATATCTAGGTGCAGCAATAACAGGCACAAAATAAGCAAACGAAACATAACTCCTGCCCGTTCGAGCACTTACAAGACAGTGTTAGTTTCCTTACTAACACCTTAGACAAAGAGTTTGTACAGCAGGCACTGACTCCCTCCAGTGTGTAGCTTCTCCAGCCCAATAACCAGGACCACAGTTGCAGCCACATTTAGTCAGCTGACTTGGAACAGGTAAATGCTGGCATGGGTCACAATATAACAATAGAACCTTAAACCGTGCAAAACTTTTAATAAATCTTCATAAAATCCAATGGGCCGACATTAACCCGTTACATACAGGATGTCAGTCTCTAGTAAAATAGAAAGAAGCTTAGCTCAGGAGTTTTTGTTGCGACCGCCAGGTCGTTCAAGGATAGTTCATCCGCTCACTTGCCGGTGAGCACAAGACGCCAATGTCCATGAGCATCGATAGTGCACCTCCCCTTCCTCAGGCACATACGTCATAGTATACAGCTTCCTTAAATATGTTAAAATCATTAAAAACAATTAGCCAAATCTGCAGGATATACATGGATATATACAAAATCTTATAATAGGTCTTGTTCCTACCATCACTAGATATATACTTCATAAGAATACTTTCAAATTCAAACTCTCATTTAATCCTCTAGGGGTTAATGATTCTAATACGGAGATCCAATAGGTTTCACGTCTTAATAATTTATTAGTGAGCTGTGAGCGATCGGTGCAAAAAACCTTCTCTAGTATACACCATCGTAGCTCACATAGATCATGGCGTGCCTCCGCAAAGTGCCTTGCCACCGTGGTTTCACCAAATGGTTTCCTACCACTATTACCATCTGTTAAATCGCAATCCTCACTGCCAGCAGTTAACTTTTTCTTGTATGTTCTAATCGCTGACCTATGCTCATTAATCCTGATTTTGACAGATCTCGCTGTCTGCCCTACATATACACGGCCGCATGGGCATTTAATCATATATATGACCCCTTCAGTATCACAAGTGTGGAATCCCTGAACCTTTATCTTATGCCCTTTTGTGGGGTGCTGGATACTGTCCCCTTTAATTATTGATGAGCAGTTCTGGCACTTTAAACAAGCAAAAGTGCCTGACCTCGTACTGCTCAGCAGAGACTGTTTTTTCTCTCTTTCTGTTCGTTTTAAGTCAGCTGAGATTAATTGTTGGCCTAATGTCCTACCTTTACGGTATATCCATCGTGGAGGGTTCTTAAATAAATGGCCAAATTTTGTGTCACTTCTTAGCAAATCCCAATGTTTCAGGATAGCATTTTTTATTAATCCCGCGTGTCTATCGTATACAGACACATATGTAAAAGGGTGATCCTTAACGGGTCTATCAACCTTTTGTTTTAGAAAGACTTCTCTAGGGGTATCAAACACCTGTCGGCTTATCATTCTAAGGTCATCTTCTTTATAGCCTCTATTTATAAATTTAGATGTTATTTTTTCTGCGGCCGCCAGATATTCCCTATCACTCGAGCAGATCCTTCTTGCCCTGACAAATTGGGACTTTACTATCCCTTTAAAAACCTGGGGTGCATGTTGGCTAGAATGATGAAGGACGTTGTTACGGTCAGTTTCTTTTGTATACAACGATGTTTCAATCTTGTTACTCTGTTTCCTTACTAGAACATCTAAGTATGTTATACTAGACCTATCTTTTGTCATAGTGAATTCAATAAGTGGGTGAACGTCATTTAAGTATGCAATAAAGCGTTCAAGATCGGACTCCGATCCAGACCATAATAAGAAAACGTCGTCGACGTATCTTAACCAAGTAACAATGTTGCATTTATAGTCAGACGTAAACACAAAACGATCCTCAAATGATTGCATATACAAATTCGCAAAACTGGGACCTACCGGAGACCCCATCGACGTGCCCTGGGTCTGCAGGTATAATTGGTCCCCAAAACGGAAATAATTCCTGGTCAGTACGGTCTCTAATAATCGCATCAAAAACGCGATCTTTGTATTGGACAATTTGGCATCACGACACAAAATGTCATGTATCACCGACATCCCATCATCTAGTGGGATGTTGGTGAAAAGCGACTTAATGTCGAGAGTACACAGCCAGGTAACCTTAGACATATCCATCTCCCTTATTGCCCTTAAAAATTGACCTGTATCCTGTAGGATTCTAGAGTCACTTTTTACTGCAGGTTGTAGGAACGTATCCAAATATGCAGCTAATGGCTCAAGGGCTGACTCAACCCCTGAGACAATCGGTCGGCCTGGCGGGTTTGTGGCCGATTTATGCACCTTAGGGACCATGTACATGATTGGCGTCCTAGGGTTAGTTTTCATCAATATTTGTTTTTCATGGGCGCCAATAATGTCATGTTCATAGGCTTCCTGAATCATATCTCGTATGTATTTACACAATTCAACAGTGGGATCTTTTTTTAAAGGTTGGTAGACACGAGTGTCTTGCAATTGGGTTAGGGCCTCCTGGATGTATGGTTCAACATCCATGATCACCGTGGCTCCCCCCTTATCGGCTTTCTTAATTACAATAGTAGGGTCACTTTTTAGATCTTTTAATGCTTCTCTTTCTTTCTTATTGAAATTATTATGGGCATGTCTAGCTTTACTAGTCCACTGTTCTGTCACATCCTTAGTCACCATTTGTTCAAAGACCTCCAACGTAGCAGATTTAATCTCAGGGTCAAATTGACTATGTCTTTTCAGCTTTTTGGAATGCAATTTATTATTATCAACCCCTCTATCACCTGTGGAAGAAAAATACATTTTACATCTTATATTACGGCAAAATTTATAAAAGTCAATGGTGAAATCAAACGTATCAAGTTCCTGACTCGGGACAAAATTCAAACCCTTCTCCAGCACCTCTTGTTGTATGGGCGAGAGGGCTTTTGATGAAATATTCATCACCAACGACGATTCCCTGTCTTCCTGGTGTTTATAGAACCTCTTTTTGGGGGGCCTGGGTGTATAGTGTCCGTGCTTGTGGTTGGAGCGGCCGCACCTTTCTCTAAAAAATCTCCACTATTTTGCTGGGGGTCAGGCCTTGTATTCAATTGACGAGATCTATCTCTGGAACTAGAATCATCTGTTCCTGGCATGGAACATGGGGAGTAGGCACCCACCCAGTACTTTGCCTACTCCCAGTAACAACTGTCCTGGATCGACTGTTTGTGAACAATCATACTATTGTTTACATAGGTGCCTACTGCAGCTGACACAACTATCTAATGGCTCCTATTTCATCAAGTTTCCCTTGGTGACATGTATCTGCTCTTTTCCAGGTATAGGTAAAGAACCTGGCTGGAATATATATACTCTCACAGACCTTCCCAGCTGCTGCCTTACAATATGTACTGATATTGACATATATCAATTCTAACACTCTTGTCTTGCAGCACTGGGGTCCTTGGGTTGGACTCAAGAGCAACTTCTGCATGGAGTTTACATGTTCTTCACGTATTTGCATGGCAGTGCTCCCCAGTACTTTAGTCCAAACAATGGTAGACTTCATATACTGTACTTCTTATATTTATTTATCAAAATTAGCGTCCATAATTTTTAAGACATACACGCAATCAATTTAAAAATTGTAGAAATAAAGTGGGGATGCTTAAGTTTTTAGTCGGGCAAAAACCCTTTTCCGAATTCATAGAAAGTAAAAATTGGGATAGCAGGGAGACGCCTAACATCGGGGGGTGCATATCGTGCTGCAAGCTTTTGAAGGTGTAATCCTTTCTTTCCAAGAAAGCACAATGTGTTGATGGAGGGTTTAAATACCACAAAAATACATTAAAAACATGGTTAAGACAGTTTACACAACGGAAACCCTTTTGGATTGGAAGTTAAAATCTTTATCTCCAAAAGGTTTGAACGAAAATCTGAGTCTAAAGGCTTTCATGATAAGATGCTTCACAAGTGAAATGTTTTTATTTTTTTATAATGTTTTTAATAGTTTTGCTCCCACTGCTCACATTTCCCCTCCCACAAAACATAAGATTAGTTCTGACCTCCGAGGGGACAAGGAATGATAGAGTGATGGCAATTTCTGTACATCGTGTAGAATGGTCAGTTATATATAAATTAATAAATTACTAAATCATTGACCCCTGTAATATACAACGCCTAAATAGCCACAAAGCCTGTGGCTTCCTGCTCCAGTCACTCGCGGGGCACATGACAGCTGGTGCTTGCAGTTGCAGATGTGCGTTTCCTAAGGACGTTTTTTCCCCCATATTTTCACTGTACCTGGTTAATACATCAGTAAAAGGGAAAATCAGGAAGAAAAAAAAAGTTTTTCTGACCTTATTGGGGCACAATATGCAAAATAAAGTATAAAAATTTTTATTATTGGTCTCTCTTTCCCTTTATTTCCCCGATCGATCATTTGAATTTGGGTTTGGGTGATCGAAAAAGTTGGGATGGGCCATAGGGTGAGTTTAGGGCCAGTGTTCATAGGGTTGCCTGCTGAGGGAGGTCCTTTTCGGGGGGTATTCCTTTTCTTTGCAGGTCGGGTATAATAGCCTTTTTAGGGGCCCCATAGGATTGTTTTCCCTGTATTGTGGGTCCCTCTATGTTTGATATCCCTATCAGGGTTTATTTGTATTGAGAGGTCGGGTTTCTTGTTTTTAAAAAAAACATTTTAAAAATTTGTTTTTTTGACCATTATTCCTCTTTTAAATTTTAAAAAAACTATCAAACAGCCCAAGCTTCCACATTTTTTTCCCACCCCAGATGACCCTAAAAATTTATTTACATTTTTAAAAAACCCTAAGGGAGAAGTGACAAAATTATTTTAGCACATTTTGCTATTAAACATTTAAAGGAAAAAAAGGAAAAACAAGTTTTTTTAAATTTTGGGTTTTTACTATTTTCCCCTTTTTTATTTGAAAAAAAAGTAACTTTAAACTTTAGATATAAAAAAAAAAAAAAAATTTTCTCGGGGGAGCAAAAAAAGTAAATGGAAAAACCAAGTGCAAAGAAGACGATATAGCGTTGACAAGGGCAGTACTAAGGGTAAAGAAAATGTGCCTTATCAGGGAAGGGGGGAAAGACTGGTCGGGAAATGGTTAGGGGAGCATTGTACACAAAAATTGTTTCAAAAACATTTAGAACTGAAGGGGGAAACCTTAGCTTACACACCAAGAATCCTTAAAGGACAGCCAGGTGGAAATCAAATAGTACGGGGGGCCTGATGACGACTAATTTAATCTCTAAAATCAAAAGATATGTCTAGTTTAAAGAAGAAACACAGATAAACCCTTAGTGAGGTCAGAGGTAATAGAGGGGGGTTCCTCACATGGGATCTCTATAAATTTGACAGAACGGGCTTTTGCAAGTGCGTTTT
>JAODAL010085733.1:0-10484 GCA_025379985.1 Phyllomedusa bahiana
TTTTTTGCTATCTAGGATATATAAATTTTTGGAGGTTCTCAGTTCACATTTTTGATCAAAACTGCTTAAGCCACCTTCGAACTTCAACGGGACCTCAAGGCAGGTGGTCCTACACTATTGATACCTCTCGTTTGGGCCCTATTCAGACCTCCATAATCCAGGGAATGAGGTGGTTTAAGCATTTTTGATAAAAAATGTGAACTGAGAATCTCAAACATTTTTTCATATATCCTAGATAGCAGAAATGCTTTTTTCAAAATTCCTATGTGCCTTTTGATAGTGCTCTAGTTTATAGTGTGCCACTGTTATTGGAATATGTATGTATACTACAGCCGCACCAGTGTTGCACCTATGCTCATTTTTTTTCAAAAATGTTTTTTGGATGTGCATAACCATATATTGTTTCTGGAATTGTTTTTGTATGCATTCTGTTATTAAATAAAATTCCAAGAAATGAAACATGAATTTATCTGTACCCCAAACTGATGCATAAAAATTCTACAATAGTTTCAACAACAAAAAAACTCATAAGGTAAAAATGAAAAAAAAAAAAAAAATGCAGCAAAACACCACAAATTAAAACACGGTGGGGTCTTACAATTAGATGCCAGTGTAATACATAATGCTACTATAATTAGGTGTGACACTATGACACAATATTTCCCTATAGAATTATATGTAAAATGTAGCTGCAGTGTTACATAGATGCACAAAGCTCTAGATATATACAGGTATTTATTGTTCAGGTATTTTCTCACAGGTTTTTCTGTAGTATTTCTATAGTATTTAAAATACACCTGCATGTTAAAAGTTGCCAGAATAAAAAAGGAACATGAAAATAAAGAGCCACATATATGAAAACTGTCTAGGTCTAAAACTCACTTTGTTGCCCATAGCAACCAATCAGAACGCCCATTTCATTTCATATAGTGCTCTGGAAAAATGAAAGGGGCTCTCTGATTGGTTGCTATGGGCAACAAAGTGAGTTTTAGACCTAGACAGTTTTCACTCATGTGGCCCAAAGTGTGTAAAAACACAGATTTGTCTTGGGTTTTTGTGGAAAGGTTTTAACATTTATAACGTTTATAAAGGTAAGCAAATGTTCTTCTGAAAGTGCCATCTACTGGTGGAAAGCTGGTATTGCACACAATGTGAATAATATTTTCGATAAAATGTCTTACAAAATTGCATTATTACCTATACCAAACACTGTCATTCTCTTTAACCCTTGTGGTTATAGCAAAAAGCCTGGTTCTTTATCTGCAAATAGGAGCATTTCAGCATCAGCATTTTTCCTGTGAAAGAATAGAGGTAGTACCTGAGAAAACCCAGGAAGAATAAGGGGTTGTTCACACGGCGTTTTTGGATCCGAAAATCGCATCCCAAAATGCTGCGTCGATCGGATCCTAAATGTATCCAACACGTGTTTGGTTGTGTGTTGGATACAGCAGGATCGCACCCTATAGTTTTAAATAGGGCTCCTGCTGCGTCTTTCGGACCAAGAATTAACATGTCCATTCTTGGGACGGATCCGAAAGACGGATCCGAAAGATGCAGTGACACATGCATCGGCGATCACTCATGTGAACACCGATGTGTGCTTCATATTAAAAGCAATGTAAATCATATTGCACATTGTTAGATGTGTTTGGGTCCGTCTAGGATTCGACAGATGGATCCAAACACATATCTAAAAAGTATGTTCACACGGACTTAACACGGCGTGTGAACATACCCTAAGCAGAGGCGTAACTTCAAGCTCTTGGGCCCTGATGCGAAAAGTGAAATAGGGCCCCCCAGTTACCATGCACCATTTACAATGCTGGTATCTTCTTATGTGGCAGGAGGGCATTTGGGCCACCTCAGGCTGCTGGGCCCGGTAGCGACTGCTACCGCTGCACCCCCTGTAGCTACGCCCCTACCCTAAGGGTATGAACACATGGTGTAGTGCCAAAAGCCACTGTGACATGCTGCACCCATTTATTTTAAATTTTTTTTTGATAAATTTCTTTCACAAATTTGCAGGACAACCCAAAGGGAAAAAACCCTGCGGCCCAAACACGATAAAGTAAAAAATATGAAAAAATTATACAGAATACAAATTCCCCAAACATTTTGTATACAAGGTTTACACATATTAAGGGCGCATGGTTTTATGGGTCTTCACCTGCAAATTCATGTGGCCATTTATCAATTAAAAATTTAAAAACCCGGGGGCAAACGAATTTAATTTTCAAAAACCTTTAAATACATATTCTTTCCCTAAACCAAACCCTGTAAATTAAAAACAGCACAGTATGTCAAACACTAAACACAAATTTTCCCAAAAACACAGTTTTTAAATAAAAGACAATTTTAAAAAAAAAACTGCCCAAGAAAATTAAAGGGAAAAATTTAAAAAAAAAATCTTTATATGGCCCCTGGTTTTTGGGGCCCGACATTTAACTTTTTCTTAAAAAATGCAAAGTAAAGAGATGCAGGTGTACAATTTTATGTAACAGCCCAATTTAAATTTTTTATGCAGGTGTTTAAAAAAATTTGAGCCCCAAAACCCAGGGAAAATTCCCCCTTTAAATTATTTATTCCTTCAAAAAAACTCTTACACTGAAAAAACAAAAGTGGTTTTAAAAAAAAAAAGGGATGAAAAATATAGCTTTTAAGTGGGTCCTCTAGGATATATCTTTTTTGCCCTATTTTTTAAAAATAAGACGGCTTATCAATATAATGTTGTTTAAAAAAAATCATCACTCCCTCTGGTTTCCCCCCTAAGCCGACCCAAAAAAACTGTAGTTGAGGTTCACCCTTTTGTAGCTGTGTTTAGAGATGGGTGAATTTCCCGAAATTCGTTTCGTTCACTTTTTGCCAAATTTTTTTTCGGCCAAAAAAAAAAAACTTTGTTTTCCGAAAAACTTCGGCACAAAATCAAGTTAAAAAACAGCTTTTTTCCACGCACAGAGCCTCAGGGGCTGTAGAACGTTGTGCCATGCTTAAAATATGCCGAGGAGCCTTTTGGGTTTGGTCTTTATACAATGTTGTTTTTTAGTATGACACGCACCTGGGGCCACCCTCTTTAAAACGCTTTTCACAAAAAAAATTCCCTGGAAAATAAGAAAGGGGAAAAACTGACCAAAAAAAATGAAAACGGGAAAAAATTTCCTGGGTAAATCCTGCCAGAAAATCTTTGGAAAAAAAAAACCCCCCAACCCCTTTTAAAAAAAGGGGCCCTTTTTTAAAGGGGGGTTGGCCAAAACCCAAAAAGGGTTTTAAAAAAGGAATTTTGGGGGGGAAAAGGTTGGGGCGGGGGCAGCCACAGCAGCAGAGGTCAGACAGTGGCACCCAAAGACACTGGAGGTGGCAAAAAAAAAGGAAAAAGCCCCAGAGTGGCACAATACACAGTGTTAGGGCACGGCACCCGCATGGGTCAGACAGTGGCAAAATGCCCTTTTGGAGGTGGGGCCCCAAAAAAGGGAAAAGGCCCCCCGGGGGCGCAAAACCACCAGGTTTGGAGGGCACCCGCACCGCAAAGGTTAAAAAAACAGTGCCCCCAATGAAAAAGGTTGGGGATTTTCCCCGGGAGCAGCCACAAACGCAGCAAGAGGCAGACAGTGGCACAAAGGGCACAGTTGAAAGGGCCCCGGCATCAAAACCACAGCAAAACATTAGGGCAAACCTTGGGACAATGACACAGTGTGTAGGGCACGGGAAACACCACAGCAGCAGCATTAGGGCAACAATGGCACAATGACACAGTGTGTAGGGCATGGCAAACCCAAAAGCATGAGGGCAACAGTTTCACAATGACAACAGTGTTAGTCACGGCGCAAACATGAGGTCAGAAAAGTGGGACAATGAACCCCGGGTGTGTCACGGGAAGGGAAACAGCATGAGGCAGGAAATTTCACCCAATTTACACATGTTTAAAATGTCAAAGGGGGAAGGGACAGCTGAGGCAGGGGATTGGCACAATGACACAGTGGGAAGGGCACGGCAGCAGCAACATGAGGTCACAGTTTTCACAAGACATTTTGGAGGTGGCCCAAAAAAAGGATGCCACAGAGTGGGGCAATGACACAAGGGGGAGGTCAAAGGGAGCAGCATGAGGTCAACAATGTTGGGGGTGGGGGCAAAACCTTTCCCCGTTTAAAAAGGTTGGGGGCAGATTGGGGAAACGCACCAAAGGGGGCACAGCCGGGGCGGGTCAAAAATTTGGGGTTTAGGCAGTAGGTTAAACCCCGGACCATTTCCCACCGTTTTGGGGAAAGGGGTTCCCTGGCCCGAAATTTTGTCTGAGCCTAAGGCATTGGGGTTTGAAATCCTGGCCATCCACGCCAGAAAAAATCATGCCCAAAGGGCAGCGTTTCCCCATTTCCCAGGACAAGCGGGGGGGTTTTCCTTGGGGTAAATTTAAGGCCCCCCCGCAAAATGAACACCCGCCTTTTGATGCCACACTAAATTTGGCCCGGGCGGACAGCTTCTCCACGCAAAAATTTGGCAATTGCGGCCCCCATCCAGTTTTTGGCTGCCCATTATTTCCCGCGGGTCTTCTAACTGAGGTGGCAGAATGCGGGCCCCAAAATTTCCACCACCTGTTGGGTTTAGGGACGGCCCAGGCCTGCCCGCTGCTTTTCGACTACCCCCCCCACTAGGAGGGTTTTAAGGGGAACTTTCTCATCAGAAAATCCAACTTAAATTTACTGGGCTGAGGGGGGCTGGTAAAAGCTTTCCCACACCCCCGCCCCCCCCCTTTCCCCCCGCCGCCCCCAGTAGTAGTGAGCCTGAGGGAAACCCCCCGGGCCCCAAAATGGGCAAATGAAGGGGGCCCTGCCCCCAACCCAAAAAACGGCCAAATTTTAATTTCGGAGGAAATTTTCCCCATAGTTTTGAGTTTGTCCCCCCTCAAAAGCTGGGAAAAAGGGCCCCCTTTTTGGGCCGGAAACGAGGGCCCAATAGGGTGGGGAGCCAGAAATCATCCCTCTGCCCGGGTGCGAAAAATTTACTGTCACTAGCCAGGGGGAAAAAACAAGCCCCGCGGGCCACTGCACAAGTGACCCCGGAGGGGCTCCCTCCCTCCCCTTTCCCCTTTATACCCGCCACGGGGCTTGGGGGTCAAACTGCCTCGTCTTTCCCCATCTCCATCCACCCCTCCAGCTAATCTCCCCTCCTCCTCTCTTGTCACCCCGGGTAAAAAAAATCCCTTTTATTTCACCAGACAATCTTCTCTTTCCCAATTTTCCCCTCCTCCTCCATTTTCATTCCCCACCCGGGGGCCCTGTGCCACAGATGTAGTTTTCCAAAGCTCCCCGTCCCCTGCCCAGACAGAAATTTTTTCAGCATCTGTTTCCCGGGAAAAGAAGGGAGTGGAATGACGTTTTTTCCCTCCCCTAGTCCCGGCACTGACAAAAAACGTCCCCCCCTCGAATGGCCCAACAAACGGGAGGGTCACCATTAGGGTGCCACTGGCGACATCAAAAATTACACAGGTGGGGTACTTCTGTCGCCTGGATCATCCAAAAAAAAGTTTTTAAAGGCCTTTCTCTGTTCATACCGTCGGGTCCAACAATTTCAGACGGGAAATTCCAAAGGGGGGAAACAAACGCAAATCAGGGGTGGTTTGGGGAGGGGCCCTTCCCCGCCCCCGCAACCCCCAGGAGGGTGTTCCTTGGGTTTTTTACGAATGGATAAATTTTCAAGCACCCTTTCCTTTCCATTTTCAGGAATCTTTCTGAAGAAACGGTGGAAACTCAGGAAACCCTTTTTCACAACCAATTTTAACACTGCCCATGCAGGGCGCATGGACCATCTCTCCTCGGGGCAGCGCGGACACCAAAGTTCCCCCCCATTTTCCCCTCACCAAGGTTTTCCCAAATTTTTTGTTGGCGCGGAGAAAACCACAAAATCGATTTCTTGGGGTGCATGACGCGGGCCCTTTCCTCCCCCTTTTGTGAACTACGTTTTCCAGGCCCAAACCCGGGTAGAAATGCTTTTACCCAACCGCTGTTTCCCTACACATGTTTTATTATGGAGCAGTAAATTTTGGAGGGTGAATTTTGGTGGTGGTGGGGGAGGAAGGCGGACATTTGCCAGGAGCCCAGTTTGACAACGGGAGGGGAAAGCCCGGGGGTCCCCCTGTCCCAATTTTTTTGGGGGTCCTGGGGCCGGGAAACACAAACCCCCCAGTGGGCCTTAAAGGACCCAAATTTCGGGCCCCGACCGAAATTACAGATCCCCGAGGGCCCCGCTGCCCTGCCCCCTTGGAACAAACCGATAAGCTTTAAAACTGGCCCACCTTCTGTTTTTTTCATATTTTTGAATTTTTGGAAATGCCCTTTTTGGGAAAAAAAAATTTCCGCTTGGGAAATCTTTCCCCTTTTCGGGTCGGCACAAGGGCCCTTTGTTTCTCTGAAAGGGCAGAGGTTTCCCCATTTGGAAAGGAGGGGGTGCAGTAACCCCAAAAACTTGACAGGAGCACGGTCAAATGCTGCACCTTTAAGGTTGGGTTGGACGCATACTTTTGTTTTCCCTTTTTAATCGCCCTCTGAAAAGACGCTGGGGCCAAGAGTAGCGAGGACGGGGCCTCGGGGCCCGGGGATGATGGCAAAGAGAAACAGCTCCCTTCTGCAGAGGTGGTTTGGACCCTTTTGACTGCGCAAGGGGAAATGCGTGCCACTGGGCCTGCGCGTTGCTCGAAAGCAGGATGGGACCACCCACATCGACCCCATTTTCTCCCAGCCCCCGGGAGGGTTTAGCTGCATGGTTGAGGGCGGGCCCCGGGGTGCCAACTTTTAACCCTTTTCCCTGCCACGCTTCACTTCTGCTCCCGTTTTCTACATATCCCATTTTCGGCCCTTTCCGTGCCCTTAGCAAAGAACTCCCCACACCGCCGGAAATGGGTTTTTTACCTCCAACCCGCTCCGCCCCTGAGGGGACTATTTGCCGCCGCTCCTCGCGAGCCCCGTGCCAAAAACTTTGTTGGACCTCCCGAAGGGGGTTTTTTTACCCCGTCCCCCGTTGGGATCCCACCTCACACTGCTGCTATCCGCTGACTCACGCCACAACACCCATTTTTGGTTTTGGATGTCCCCGGCCTGACCGCAAGCTGACGCTCTCTTCTCCTGCCCATAAAAACCCCCTTTGCCTCACCCGGCGCCCCAGTGGGGGGGGCTACATCATCATCTATTTTTTGTTTAAAATCGCCCTGCTGTCCTCTATCACCTTTTCCTTGGTAAACAGGGGGCGCCCCCCTCACAACATACCTCCCATGCCCTCTCAACATCTATACTTTGCCGCCAACAGCAAAAAAGCGGGGAAAATTTTTTTGGCCCCCCATTTCTTCGTTTGCCAAAAACCTGACTGCCCTCCCCCAAATTTTTTTCATCCTCGCAATAAAGTCGCTGAGCCCAAAACCCACATAGTAGATCTCTGGCTGAAACCCGGGTTTGGGGACAGAGGGGGGTTGTGGGGACAGGTGGGGGCCGCTGACCCCCCCGGGGCCATCCAACAAAGGGATTTTGGTCTGACTTTCCCACCGACTTTTTGGGCCTGGGGTTGTCAAAATGTCATTTTGGGAGGAAGGGGGATACCTACCCAAACCAAAAAAGAACCAGGGGTTTTTGTTTAGTCAGTACACGGCCGCAAGATAAAAAGCGGCAGTTGGGGCCCCTCACCGAGTGCCCCCTTTGCGGCGAGGGCCCCCTTGCGGGGCTGCGACCGGGCTACAGAAATTTTTGGGTCCCCACGCCACTCCCCGGGAAGAGCCTGCCACCCCCTGTCGACATACGTTTGTTCAAAAATAACAACACTTTTTTAAATGAAGATATCTGTATATGATAAATACAAAACCCGGGTATTTAAATCCAAAAAACCCACAAAGAAGTTTGGGGGTAACCCTTGGATAAAAAAGGGCCTCCAAAAAAATGGGCAGGAAAATTGACTTGTATTTTGCCGTTTAAAAACTCTGTTATTTTTCTAATTTTAAAAGAAACCAAACATTTAAATTTAACCTTGGGGATATGAATTATGCTACAAAAATTTCTTCTTTGGGGGGTAAAAAACCCAAATTTCCCCTTTTTACTGAGTACAACTGCAAAAACAACGTTTAAATTACCCCCGGGGTTTGTAAATTGCCAAAAAAAAATTGACACCGGAAGCTACTAGCTTTGTAGCGTGTTTTTCAATTTTCTTGTTTTTCCCACCACACAACAAGAGAAAAAATTGTAAATTTTCCTTTGCTTGTGAATTAAGCTACAGGGAAAAAATTTTTTTTTGGCGGTGAAAAAAACGGTTTTCATGGGGTCACAACAGCAGCAGAACAACCTTAATTTAAACCCCTGGGGTGTAAATTGCCCCAAAAAAATTTAGCACCGGAAACTACTACTTTGGGACGTGTTACAATTGCGTTTTTCACGCACACAACAAGAAAAAATTGTAATTAACCTTCGCTTTTGGGAAATTAAAGGGTACAGGAAAATTTTATTTTTTTTGGGGGTAAAAAGACGGTCTATTTTTTCACCACAGCACAAAAACAAAACCTTTTAAATTTAAACCCCCGGGTGTAAATTTCGCAAAAAATTGAGCACCAAAAAAGAAGGGGGTATTTGGGATTAAAAAAACCTGTTTTTTTTAAATGAATACAACAGGAACTGGCCCTTAAAAATGCCCCTTTGGATATTTTAATTGCTTTTTAGCAATAGCATTAACGGTATATGCACTTTACTTTTTAAAATCCCAAAACACCAAAAAAACAGAAATGAACATTTAAAAGAAGCATCCTGGGAACCAGCGAACAAACCCCCCAAAAATCGCGTAAAAAAAAATCATTTTTTCAATTTAAAAATCACCCGGGGCACCTTCCCCGAAAAATACAAGTGAGAGCGGGATGACTCCCCCCTTTGTGCGGGCCGGAAATTTTATAGGGGACGATCACAGAATCCCGCCGGTCCTCGATTGGGTTTATCTCTGCACAGGCCCGCAAAAGGGTAAAGCCCTTCTTCCTCCCCAAGTTCTTTGCCCCATGTAGCCCATGGCTCGCAGCCATTTTTTCAACAAAAGCAACTTTGTTCACCCAAGTACCCCAAAAATTTGACTTCGTTCAGAACCGAAGTTTTCCTGAAATTCTAAACGAATTCCACTTCGTTAGAATCGATTCGCCCATCTCTAGCTGTGTCCTATACATTGCATTGCATAGACTGAGACAGAGGGGCCCATGTACAGACTTTAGTGCTCCTGTGATATGTACATGCAGCAGTGTTAGTTCAGTGAGTGTCAGATGGAGGTATGGGATTTTTTTTAACAGATATTATATTAAAAAGCTTCTTACAGAATAACAAGGCACGAATGAAAACTATATCCCAGACAATGACTGTTACAACGTTACACAATAAAAAAACCTAAATGGATATTCAATCTCACTGATAGCTTTAAATATGTAGGCAAACGTAAATGAGGATCATTACCAAATACATTGCTGTTCTGATTTTGCTTGTTCATAGATGCTTTCCTAGGAGGTTACTGACCACCTCTCATTGCTTTAGTAGTGGCCTGGCTGTTGTCAGTTATCACTCCCTGCTGTCTTTTCAGCAGGACAGGAGCTTGCGTCTCAGTATCTGATGTTTTGTTTCTTGGGTGCTTTCACACAGTGCGGTTTTGGTGCGGTTTTTTGGATGCGTTTTTTGTGCAGGAAGGCACAGCAATTAATGCTGTACATTGTTGCACAAAAAACGCATCCAAAAAAACGCATCAAAACCGCACTAAAACCGCACCGTGTGAAAGCACCCTTAGGTTAGGTTCACATCATGTTAATTCACTAGTACATTTTTTTAAAATAAAAACATGTACCCAAACGTGTGAGTTAACATATATATTGACTAACTTGTCAGGACATATAAGGCCACAGTATATGTCTTAGGTATCCTTTTCATGACCTTATGTCGTTTCCGTCAAAAGAATGTAAATAAACCTACTCAATCAAACTGAAGGGAAAAATGGGTGACTGCCAATAGAGAAGCTAGTTTTAAAAAAAAACAAAAAAAGGATGTCAAATGCATGCTCAAAACCTTTGGGATACATGTAATGTATATGTTATAACATACACATTTTGTATTATGGTAAAACATTATGTGAACGTAGCCTTACTGATAAAAACTTTAAGCTTTTAGAGCTAGGGGCTGTTCACACGGCGTTTTGGATCTGATTTAGATCTGTTTTGGATCCGAAAATCACATCCAAAAATGCAGCGTCAATTGGATCCAAAACGCATCCAACACGCAGGTGTGTGTTTGGATGCGTTTTGGCTTCAGCAGGATTGCAAGTATACATGCATCGGCGATCACTCGTCTGAACACTGATGCGTATTTTACATTGCAAGCAATGATAAATCACACGCAGGGCCGGACTGGGAATAAAAATCAGCCCTGGCACTAAGCCCCCAGCAGCCCACATACAAAAAATCCGCTTAAAAAATTCCCCTTGTTTTCACACCTCCCCCA
>JAODAL010085734.1:0-10484 GCA_025379985.1 Phyllomedusa bahiana
TTTCCCTTTTATGTGTGGGGGGAAAACAAAAATTTTTAATTCCGTGATTGTTTTTTTTTTTTTACGGCGTTACGTACAGGAAATTTAAAACATGATAGATATATAGGGCAGGTCGTTACGCAAACGGTAATACCAAACATGGGTACTTTATTTATTTTTGATCTTTTTTGGGGCGATTGGCATTTGTAAGGGGGAAAAGGGCGGTATGCGTGTTTTTTATTATATTTTTCGTGTTTATGTTTTACTTATTTTTCACTTTTTTTATTTTTTCACATTTTTTTTTTGTACTTTTCCCCCATAGGGGATTGAATGAGTGATCTTTAGATCTCTCATTCAATAGGAATCACTAAAACAGTTTTGTTGCTTTGTACGGGTTTTCCTATGGCAATGTCGGGTCATAATGCCGGGCCATGCCCACAGGGCACGGACAGGCATCGTGACGTCACAGACAACCCGGAAGGCATTCTATGCCTTCCATGCTGTATGTCAGCACACAGAGATGCAGGAGGAGATCGTCTCCCATAGTTATTGCGACCTATCTGTCGTGATAATTAAGGGGTTAATCGCCCCTTCTCACCCGGAGCTCTTGGGCCCCCCTGTTAATCCGGCCCCCTATCAACCCCATTGCCCCGCCCCCACCAACCACGTCCTGCAACCCAACCACAGAAAAAACAAAGATGAAATTGTGCCATGGTCTTTGGGTTGAGTTCTTGTTGAATTTTACAACATACAGTTTATCTATATCGTGTGGGTCAGTATGTACAGTATACAAGGGCCAGCAAATACCACATGTCACCACAATGTACTGACCAAACCAGCATACCAACACTAATTAATACCGCTATATATCATTATGTAGGGTGACTAATACCACTGTAATGTTACTGACTAAACCAGTGTACTAAGGCCGATATTACCATAAACAACAACAATATCAAAGACAAAGTAATACCGCAAACATATCACCAAAATATCTCCCCACTATAGAGATTTCTGAACACATACTGGTTACTGGAATATAATCCAATGCAATAACACCAATATTACCACCATACACTGACCATATAGGGGGAAATGCATGAAAACTGTCTAGGTCTAAATCTCACTTCGTTGCCCATAGCAACCAATCAGCGTTCCCAGCGTTATTTTTTCAGAGCACTATAAGAGGCTAATTATAAAGGCTACCTTAGCCCGCTCGGTAGGGAATTGATGCCCCAACATCTCAATGTGGATGGAGCATTGACTGATGAAGCCACGGCACTTCTTGGGGTCTCCATCATAGCGTGAGGGGAGCGGCGGATTTCAGAGATGGTCCCGGTGCAGGAACAGGTAGAGCCATGGCTGCAGGAGCAACTGGTGCTGGCGTGGAAGCAGCCGCAGGCGGAGATAGACGGGCCGCAAAGTTCTGCATGATGGCCGCAAACTGGTCAATACGCTGGCTCTGCTGGGTGATGGCCGTTATGACATCCCAGAGATCGGGCAAAGGTACCCTGGTGGAATCCATGGCCAGATTGTACTGTAACGGTTTGGTGGATTCGCTGGAACCCCCGCAAGCGATTTATAGTAAGCCAGCTAGGGAGCGGAGTCTAAGTAGGCCCCCGGTATTCACCAGAGCCCGCCGAAAAGCGGGATGGACTTGCTGCTGCGTGAGGGCCCACCAGGTCGCTTACCCCCTGAGAATTGCTTGCGATGGCGGCCGGGTAATGCGTGGTACAGAATTGTAATCCAGAGACGTAGTCGGGGACAGGCAGGAGGTCAGGACGGCTGGCAGAGGTTCGTGGTCAGAAACGGGCAGACGGTCAGGACAGGCGGCAAACAGGCAAGGTCAGGAAACGTAGCGGAACGGACTGGTACACGGGTAATCAAACAGGGCTCCAAACTCTCTCAAGACTCACTAACGCACACCAACAATCTGGCAGAGAGTGCAGGGGGCGTGTACAATATATAGGACCAGCGGCCAGCAATTGACAAATTACCGGTGCGCTGGCCTTTTAAATCCAGACCAGTCGTCGCGCGCCCTAAGCAACAGGTACGTGCGCTGCGGCTGGGACAGACAGAAGCAGGAAGCACAAGAGCGTGGACAGGTAAGTGACCAGGCACCGGGACCCGGGCAGCAAGGGGCTGGTCGCGGGCGGCCGTGGCACCCGTGCCGGACCCCTTGCGGGCAGGGGGCGGCCGCAGGGGGCGACGGCACCCGCGCCAGCCCCCATGACAACAAGGCACTGTTACAAAATCTGTTGTGAAAAGTAGTCGCTCTGATAAACTGGTTTTTAGCTTGAAATTTGATTCCGTGCCAAAAAGTTTATTCATCCTCTTTTGGGGGAACAACTGGTGTACAAGACACTGTTACGAAATCTCCTGTGAAAAGCAATCGCTTTGATATACTGGTTTTAGCTGCATAATAGATGACTGATGGCAGCCCTGGCTACCACTGCACACCCTATAATTGCGGCCCTGCAAGATCTTCCTCTCAGTCACAGCCACAAATATCTTCATCATCATCATCATCAGTCCAAACTGAAGCAAAGACGGGTCAAATGTCACCCAATAAACAGACCCCACTAGATAATCCATATTCTGAAGAGCTCTTTGATAACACCATCAAACAAGCAGCCAACGATGTTATTAACACTTAGGGAGAACCGTTCTAACTCCTCTTTCAGCGTGGTAAAAAGCTCTTCTCCTGTTGTGCTGCTTTCGTTTACTAAAGAAAACAGCCGTTCACACGTGTTACTATCTTTGACATAGCACAAAATTATGCTACATTGCTCTTTAAAGTGGTTTTATCGTTACAAAGATCATGTCTCATATTATGGGGACAGTAAAAATAAGCACTTTTGTAATTGGGTTGCATTACCTCTGTCACTTGGTTTAGCAGATATCAGCTTCGCTGTAAATCTGTCTTCTATTTCTGCTGTTGCTTATCAGAACGCCCCCTGGTCGATTCTGTGCCCTAGACACGCCCCCTGCACTGTGATTGGCTGGCTGACATTTCATTCAGCCTGTTGAGATATGCCCCTAGACAGGAAACGTCATGGCCACACCCCCTGCGCTGTGATTGGCTGCCTGCACACTCTGTGTTTACTCCCCTCTGAGCTGTTAAAATCGATAGTGAAACCAGAGTCTGCTGGCTCTATGTACATCTCAGCTCTAGGGGGAAGGATCTGGGCAATTACTGCCTGTTTAAAGGGCTTTTGCCAAGAGGTTGATTCACCTCCTCACAGGTTCAGTCCTTAAGCTGCTACTTTGAAAAGAGGGCGTTCTGTTCCTCAGATCGAATGGAAGCCCCGCCTCCTTATGACGTCATCATCTGTAGTGTATAACATAAGGATTCAACACTGTGTCTGTATGAGCTGCTTGTTTAGTGCAGTGCATAGGTGATTAGCTTGGCAAGACAGAGGTTGAGAGTCCCATTGTTTTTTTTGTTTTTTTTTTCTTTTATAAATTGTACACATATGTAAAGATATGAAAATGTATATGTAGACATCTATAATTTTATATATATATATATATATATATATATATATATATATATATTTATATATATTATATATTATATATATATATATATATATTATATATATATATATATACACACACAGAAAGCTCCCCTATATAGTGTACCCATCCTCACGTAACACAAGCACTTCCAACATATGTATCCCCCTTCGTTGTAAAACCAACACTCTACCGTTACACCATCAGCCAAGTCAGTTACAGGTGAGCAGTTCTTCTCTCAAAGCTGATTTGCTTTTCCCCCACTGTTTTCTCTCATATCACTGACAGCAAGCAGAGATCTTTACTTGAAGCTGACATTTGTCCTTGATAGTTGAGTAAAGGTCGCGGCCGGTTGTCAGTACAATTTGGTTGAATACCACTAGAACAGAAGTTAAAGTCTGGCTTTCGTGGTAAATAAGAATTAATAGTTAAATGGGTGTTGCGGCTTTGGAGCCTCAAGGCTGCAACAAAAGCATGCAGGAGGCAAAGAGGTTATTCCAGAAAACCCCCTCTGCATCCCCTGCTTTAAACAAAATGTGATTTAACGGTTCTTCAAGAGGGAGATACCCTCGTGGGGGGGGGCAACGCCTGCTGAGAGGAAGAAAAACCCCCCGGATTTAAAAAACCAATTAAAAAAAATTTACTAAACGCACGGGCTAAAAACATAAACCCCCCTTTAACGAAACACCTGGGTGCTGTCCATTTTTCTACGTAAACTGTACAGTTTCTTTATATGTCGGCTTAATTTTGTTCCCCCATGTTACCCTTATCGAATTGGCCCAATTTTAGGAAGCTTTGCTTAAAGGGGGGAAAATATTGGCCTTTTTTTTTTTTTACTTATTAATTCAAGCCCTTGACCCCATATTCTTTTTCCTCTATCATTTTTATTTCCTGATTGAAATTTTCTTTTTCGGCCCCGCTATTATGTTTTTGGGGGGGAAGACATTTTGTTGCACTGCTTTAACAGCATCAGAGAATAATTTACAGCATTTTGCCCATAGGTTTCTTAAAGGGGTGTTACGTTTGAGTGAGGCTGTTCAGGTAATTTTCTCAGTTTGGGATTTTGAAATACAGGGGAGTGTCTCTCCTCTAGCAGGGGTCTCCCCCTCCCAGAGGCTGTCCCCCTCACTGAAAAACTGTGACATCATAATTTTGTTTAAAGCAGGGGGATGAAAAGGTTTTGTCTGGATAAAACAAGCTCTGTACCCCTGCATGCTTATGTCTGCACCTGGGCCCAAAAATCCAGCAACACCTGTCATATGTTTAGTTTACACACAACTGAAAGCCACAGCTGTTATTTTAGTGTTTCACCCAAATTGTACTGACAAAAGGCAGGGGCTTTCCCAAACCCCAAAATTCACTTCAATTTTAAAAATCTCGTTTCCTTTCTTAAATGTGAGAAAAAATGGGGTAGAAGAAACAGCTTTCAGAGAAGGCCCTTTTCTCAGCTTGTAACTAAACGGGGTGGGGGTGGGTGCAGAGGTAAAACAGTGAAAACTATTGCTTTTTACAACGAAGGGGTTTGGGGTTCTTCCCAAAGGGGTATATTTTTTTCCCCCCAAATTTACACAAATGAAAACCTAAAAATATTGTTAATCTCTATAAGTTTTTAAATACACATACGGGGTTTTCCCCCTATACATTTCTCATCCCCCGAATTTTAAATGCATTTTACACGTAGTTGGGAAGGCTTGGTGTGACTAAAAGGGATGGGCACAAATAGGGGGACTTTGTGGTGTATAAAAGAATTAAGATGTCTACACATAATTTTCTACTTTAATATGTGACCAAATTTTAAAAAAAAAAAAAAAAAAATCTGGGGGCTGAAACTCCCCAACCTCTGTCTTGCAGAACTGATAAAATGGCCTGCTCAAACAACAGTTTATGCAGTGCAGTTTTTAACCCTTATGTTAACACTACAGGTGATGAGTCAAAGGAGGGGGGCTTGCATTTGAGCCGAGGGAAAAGAACCCTTTTTTTTCCCCAAGAGCATTTAAGGACTGGATCGTGAGGGGGTTAAATCAACCCCTTTGGCAAAACCCCCTTAAACGCCCTAATTGCCCCGAACATTGACCCAAAGCTGGGGAATGTAAAGAGCCAGCAACCATGGGTTTACATCGAATTTTAAAAAGCTTAAGGGGGGGTAAACACAGAGTGTCAAAGGCCCAACACACACAGGGGGCGTGGCGGGGTTTTTTCCTGTTTTAGGGGCGTTCCCCAAAAGGCTGAAAAGAAATGTCGCAGCCAATCACAGTGCGGGGGCGTGGTTTGGGTGTGGAATCGACCCGGGGCTTTGAACAAACAGAAATAAAGACGTTTTTCAGAGAAAATTATATTGCTAAACCAAGTGAAGAGGAATCAACCCCAAAACAAAAGGGTTTTTTTACGCCCCATAATCGAGACAGAATTTTTAAAAGATAAAACCCTTTAAGACAGTTTTTGTCCCCTAACCGTCGGATATTTTCACTGTGAAGGGGGGGGAAAAGGGGGGAGCTGTGACACTCCTCTTGTGAGGTTTTGGGGTTTTGTGTTTTGTTTCACAAAGGTGTCTCTTTTCAGTTTGACCCCCTTTTACTGATAAAAGAACACTGCTGAAAAAAAGGGCCTAAAAAGAACAGGGGGTTTTTCAGGGCTGTTATTTGGTTTGTGGCCAAAGTGAAAACTGGGACTTTAAGAAATTTTTAAAAAAAAATATGAAAGTGAATGGAAAATAAAAAAAAAAAATAAGCAAAAATTCATAAAAAATGTTTTAACATAAAAAAGTGAGTTAAACCCAAAAATCTTTTTTGAGACACATTCCCCTTTTAAAAAAGTAACAAACTTCCCCTCCCTTACTTTCTTTGGGGTCTCTTTTACTTTTTTGGTGTGGCACAATTCACCATTTTTTTTAAAAGTGGGCACATTTTTTCTACAAAGTATACAGTTTCCAGAAAAATTTCCAAGTTTAATTCAGTATTCAAAGAATGAGCAGCCTCATCATTTCCTCTATAGGCAAGAAAGAGTTACAAAGAATGATGTCAATGACTCTCTTAAAGGGGTTTTGCCACGATGTAATGTTGACGGGGGATCCCCAAATGGGTATTTAATACTTTTTTTTAAAAAAATGGATTACAAAAATTGCACCTGAAAGCTACCTGCCTTCCTCCCCTTTTTACTTTAAAGCTTCTACAGATACACCTACAAAAGGCCCGGCGTGGGCCGGGCTTGCACAGAGAAAGCTTCTTATCTAAAGAGATGGCTGCAGAAGCTTTTCAAACCACCGGGTAAAAAAAGTTGTATTTTTTTTTTTCGAAACCCCAGTTGTATGTGATTACTGAGTGATCCCTGCTTTATCTGATGCAGGGGAAATGAGAACTTTAAGGCGTGGAAAAGCTGTTGTCTTTTTGTATACAAATCCACAAGTTGTAGTTTTATTATTTGAGTGAAAATTTTACACACCCTTATGCAGCCGTGTCTGGCATTCCTCTCTCTCGTTCCTGGATTTTTACATTTCTTTTTACAGAAAAGGACATCCTGGCAAAACCCCTTTAACAGTGATTTGTTGCACCTTTTCCCATTCTATTTACTACGTTGACATTGATCAACGATTCAATGTCTGCTTTCTTATCTGAAAATAAACATGCAGATACTGAGCTTTGATGCAAGTTTGATGCCTCATGCCAAAAAACATCCCAACATAGCTTTTCAAAATGTAAAAACCCTTTTTAAAATAGTTTCGTCTATTGGGGAAAATGCATATATTTAAAAAAAAATAGTTCTTGTGTTTCTGTGTAAAGGACAGCCATTTCCTGTGAATACACAAAAATAGGACAAACACAGGTAAACCTTGATGCTTGAAACGGGGCATTAAAATTAGTTGTATCGCAATGGTGAGTTGGGTGCACTTTATAAATTTTAAATTTTGGGCCAAATAAAAACATGGTATCTGGGCCTCAAAAAGCCCTGCATAAGCAATGTGGGAGGCATTTCTGACAAATGAAATTCAAGTCTACTTTAAAATTTTCCCGTCTTTTCAGGGTCAACACCTTTATTGTTCTGTGATGGGATTGACAACTATCTTAACAACATCCTGTGGATCAGCTTTTGAGCAAGATGAAATGGGTACAGAGTTTGGGTTGTTGCCCATTTTATGCCTTAATCTTGAGTCCCGAAGTTTATCTAGATTTTGGTTGATGTTTTCTGGTGGTCTCTAATATCTTTTATACTTTTTCTTTTTGGGGACTGCTTCTTCAGATATTTTTTTCCGAAGCAGAGGATCATTAAAAGACATTGCCCTATTGGGTAAAACATAACAATAGTTTGGTAACCATTCCCTTTGTACAGAATGCTAACCTTAAAAATGACTGATAATCCCAGCACCAGATAAATCTACCAGTCACACTAAACACTGGGGGTTTGGTAAACATTCCTGGTCATTACTTAGGTATTTTTATTTATTATTATTTTTTTTTTTTTTAAATACAACTAAAGCCAGATAAGAGTATATTCACATGGCTGATTTGGAGTGCTGAATCAGCATCCAAATCTTACTGAAATCCACCTGACATTGTTTGTAATGGAAGATCTGTGTCACTATGCACACAATGCTGAACCAGGGCTGTCTTAATGATTGGCCACACTGGGCAGCTGCCCAGAGGTCCTCCAGACAGCTGGTGTTATAAGGTATATAATTCAGTTTTCCTGTGTGCACAATCATCAAGGAGTTTTGTAATGACTTATGAGCATAATTCTGCGCTCAGTTGCTGGTCTGCTCGTAGCAAGCTATGAATGGACCAGTTCAGAGAATGGAGAGGTTGGCGCTTGCAGCTGTTCCTCCTATTGATTTCTCTGGGAGTTCGGAACTCTCATACTCCGGAGTATTGCCAGCTACGAGTCCCTTATAATGAGTGTTGGTGTCCGTGGAGCAGCTTTTGTGGCGTTCTGTTCTGCAGATCACAGTCAACTCCCCTGCATGGTGCACAAAGCTGCCACATAGTGAGTGAGCAGCAGCACAGGATTTGTAAGTTCTTCTGTTCCTCCCGAAGTTTATATGGCCTTTCCGAGTTTAGGCCAACAGTGCTGCACTAACTCACCTTGTCTATCTGCCATTGCAATAAAACCCCTTTTCTGCCTGTAACTGTACTTTGCTGCACTAAACAACCCTCATAGTAGCAGGGAGATGATAGGGGATTTAGTGCAGCAAAGTATAGTACATATAGTAGCAGGTAGATGAAGCGGAGGATTTAGTGCAGCACAGTACAGTAGCATACTTACTGTACCGCACTAACAGCCCCCACCCACTCCACCACTCCTCATCACCTGCCTGGTGTACAAGATGTACACTCCCTAGTGTAATACACTCTGGAGATGGATATCCCCACTTAGAGTGTAATGGTAATCTTCTCACCTTATACGGTTGTGCTTAGGCCGGCACAACACTCCGTGAGGTTTAATGCAATTGCAGCCGATTCTCACGGCCAAAATGCCACGATCCATGTGGAGTAATTAAGTCAGATATCTGAAATAAGCAGGTTCTGGAGAAAAATCTGAATCCACATCACTGAGGCAAATCAGATGGACAGCCGCAATAACAACATGTAGTGCAAAACCTTGAATAATTCAGCAAAAGGTATTTATTGGAACTACGCACTTCATCTAAGAACACTTACACAAGTTCAGGATGATGAACCTGAAGTAGTCTGCTTAGTGGAAACACAAATTTCTCTTGTAACTGTATATGAGCCCCAGTCACAGGTGAAATACAGGGTGGGCCATTTATATGGATACACCTAAATAAAATGGGAATAGTTGGTGATATCAACTTCCTGTTTGTGGCACATTAGTGGGACAAACTTGGAAAGGGAAAACTTTTCCGATAAATGTTACCAGGGCCATTTTGAAGTTGGCCATTTTGATCCAACTTTTTTTTTTTCCAAATGGAAGGGGTCATGTAACACCAAAACACTAAATTTTTAAAACAAAAAAAAAAATGGGGGTGCTTTTTTTTCCGTAATTTTTTTTTTGTTTAGTTTTATTTATAAGCTTCTCTTTTTTTACAGCCATTGGGCATGTTCAGGGGTTTTAACACATAGGAGCGGAAAAATGTTTGATTTCGGTAACGCAGTACCCGGGTCATTCCCGCAGATTTCAAGCAAGACACCCTACAAGACCACCCAACCCCCAAGCACAGTTAGCAAACTGCTTGCCAAATTTTGTGAAAGAGGGTTTAGTGTTGGTTTGCCCAAAAAGGGGAGAAGAAAACTGTACAAATGAAGAAACATCATGGTGTCCTAGCTTAAATTCACAAGACCCACATGAGCACTTCCCCCGTCCGGGAAAATGGCATCATCGAACATCCCCTTCTGCGGATATTAGTACTCAAAATGGCACCCTTTCAAAATCCAGCTGCTGGCCCAAACTCAACCCCAGGGAAGACCCTACAAGATGTTGGGGCACCAAAATTGATGGGATGGTGGGGTATATGGGAAAATACAAAGTGTGGGGCCATTTTTATCATGGAAACCTCAATGCCACTGGGTATCTGAAATTTCTACATGATGTGGTTGTCCTCTTTATGCCTGAAGATGGCACGTTCCCTGGTTTTTTTTCCGAAGATGGTGCACCACCACATTATTGCAGGTCCCCAAACATTCCTACATAACATTTTCCTGGAAAGTAATTGGTCATGTGGGCCCGTTGAATGGCCCCAAAAAATCTCCCCCATGTGACCCCATTTAACTTTTACTTTGCGGTCATCTGAAGACAAATTTTCTATCTGTGAAAACTAAGTGCAGCATCTAAAAACGATACTGGAAGCAAACTTTCATTTCTTCTTGGTTTGTATAGTGTGCGAGGGGAGAAGAGGGTTGCATTAAAATCCAACCAATGGGGACGTTTGAACACATTTTAAAGGGTCATAAACTTTTTTAAATAACTCAGAAAAAAATATAGTTACTTAAAACCAACAAATCACTTTTTTTTGTAAAAATTTACAATAATTTGATGTG
>JAODAL010085735.1:0-10483 GCA_025379985.1 Phyllomedusa bahiana
TTTTTTATTTTCTTTAAAATACACTGTGTTTTTCTATACCACAGAAGTAAATTCTTTCGGTCATTTGAGCGCATTTAATCCAAGGGTTACCCAAGCCTGTTAGTGGTTCATTTGGAGTCAAATACAGGGTGTGTATTTATCATATACAGATATCTTAAATTAAAAAAGAGTCTGTAAATTTTGAACAAACAGCATGTCAGACAGAGAGGTGGCAGGCTTTATACATGCGAGTGGCAGTGGCACAAACATTCCTGGAGCAGGCACAGGTCGCATCACAGTAAGGTGACGTCGCAGCGGGGTCACTCGGTGAGGCCAGAACTGCTGGTGTCATGTTGTAGCTGTGTGTTGATCAGCAACCCAAGGGTTCTTGATTGGTTGGGTAAGTCATCAACTTCATACCAGATGACATCTGACAACCCTAGCCAACAGTCGGTGGGTTCGTCAGATACAACTCTTAGTTGGCGTGGCCCGGGAACAGGTCAGTGCCCCTCACCTGTCCTCAACCCGCCTCTGTCCCGTTGGGTTTTCCCCTCAGCCAGAGAACTAGTATGTGGTCTGGGCTCAAGTGCCCACTATACAGCGGACGAAAAATTTGGGGAAACAGTCAGCACTAACCTTGGCAACGAAGAGGTGGGGCAGACATCCCCTGCTTCTTGTAGTATTGATGTGGAGAGTGGCATGGGAGGTTTTTTGGCGGGCGGTCAGCCTCTGCATACCAAGGCCGTTGAGGAGGACAGCAGTGACGATCAAACACTCATGAAGTGTAAGACTTGAACAACCCAATTGATCATGTATGCCATGCAGGGAGAATGGCTCAGACCTCTTCCTACGCAGCGCGGACACCATGTTCTTTCGATCGTCTGTCACAATGGTTCTAGTTTTCAGTTGTCGCGGAGAAAGCAACAAATCAATGTCATCTTGCATGACCCGGAGAATTTCCTCCCGTGTGTGACTTCGTTCGCCCAGGGGAATACTTCTGTCCACTTGGATCATCAAAAATATTTAACGGCCTTTCTCTGTTCATCAATTTCCCCCTGTTCATAAATTTCCTCATGTTAATATATTTATTCCTGTTCATCAATTTCCACCTGTTCATAAATTTTCCCCTGTTAATATATTTAGTATCTGGAGTATCTGGACCGGTAGATGATGTAATAGACAGGGAGTTATCTTCGGCAGAGGTGGTGAAGCCTTGACTGCCTGAAATGGAGGCTTTCCCCTGGGTGCTGCGGCTGTTGGGACAGGATGGACCACCACATCTTAAACACATATGGTGACACTGCATGATGTTGATGCAGGGCCATGGTGCCAATGTTAGGTCCCTGGTCCCGCTTCACTTTCTGCCCACAGATTCTACATATAGTTATGTTCGCCTCCTCTGGTGTCTCGTCAGAAAACTGGTACACCGCTGAGTAGGTGATTTACCACCAAAGCTCCGCACTGACTGACTGTTACCGCCGCTGACCTGGTGAGCCCCTGTGCCGCTACTTTCTGGGACCTGCAAAGTGGGTGGTCTAAATCATGTCCGTTTGGCTCCCAACCTCGCACTGCTGCCACCCTGCTGACTCCCGGCCACACTACCGACTTAAGGGCTGCGCCACTGCCTGACACGCAAGCTGTCGCTCTCTTCTCCCAATGATAATGATGAAGCCCTTGTACACTGTTGGACTGGGTCAGCTGATCACATGGCTTTCAAAACCACCAGTATGCTGATGACATCCAACTTTACATCTCTGGCCCAGACATTAACTCTCTACTGTCCAAGATCCCAGATTGTCTGTCGTCCAAAGCCTCCTTCTTCTCCTCTCGTCTACTAAAACTTAATATAGAGAAAAAGGAATGCTTCCAGGGCCGGGACAATGGGTAGTCGAGGGTAGGCGACCGCGTAGGGCTCCACTTAATCCCAGGGAGAAAAGGGGGCACAAGGAGGCATGGAGTGGGCTGCATTTTCCATTTGGGGGGGAAATTTATCCCTTGTTTAACTAGGGTACCTTACCTTGTCCCAGCCTTGCTTGCTTCACCCAGCTCCCAAGTGCGATCGGCTACATCGATCAGTGTTTGCCTGTCACCGCCGTCATCCTCAACGGTGTCTCTATACATAGCCTGACCACTCACAACATAACCCCCCATTTGCAACTCCCCTCATCACAAATTTGCCCGCTTCTGCAAGTAGCAGCAGATGTCTTCCCCACCTCTTTGCTGCCCACTGTCCTCAAATAGTTCATCCTCACTGTATAGTGGCGCAGCACATAGAAGTTCTCTGGGTGTGGGAAGCGAACGGGACAGAGGTGGGGTGAGGACAGGTGAGGGCCCCTTACCTGATCTCGGGCCATACCAACTAAGGGTTGTGTGTGACAATCCCACCGACTCTTGGCTGGGGTTGTCAGATGGCATCTGGGAGAAAGTGGATGACCTAGTGTGTGGGTCAACAATGGCCGCTAGATGACACCGGAACCCTTTTGGCCTCGCAGGGTTGACCCTGCTGGGATCCCCTTACTGTGTTGCAACCTATGGCGGCTCCAAAGGAAACCACTAACCGTGTTTCTTTGACGCTATTGAAAGGATCTTAGCCTCAGCTTGATTTTTTCAGCTCCCGGGCTGCCAGGACTTTATCAGGCTGCATCTCCGCTTCAGTTTTTTGGTCAGTTTTGGCCCCCGTAAGTGCCCAGAGAATTGAAGAGGAAGCGATTCTAATAGCGGCGGCAGTCATGTGCAGTATCCTAAAACAACAAAATTGTAGAAGACCAAACCAAGCTCCCTCTGCATATTTAAGCATGGCACAATGTTCTACAGCACCCTACAGGCTCTCTGCAGCCAGGAAAATAATTTTGTCGGGAAATTCGTCGAAGTCGGCGAATCTAATTTTTGAGAAATTGGGCCCATCTCTAGATAGGACCATCAGTGGAATATTGTGTTGACGGGCATAATGGATTAAATCCAGGGTCTTGATGGTATTATCACGGGCCTCCCTACCCGGGACAAAGCCCACTTGGTCAGGGTGAATCAAAGCTGGCAAGAGAGGGTTTAATCTGTTAGCTATAAGCTTAGTATAGAGTTTAATGTCAACATTGAGGAGTGATATTGGTCGATAGCTGCCACAAATCGTAGGATCTTTGACCGTGATATGTGCTAAAGTAGATTGGGTGCGAAAAGGGGTTCCCTCCAAGATACAATTGAAGGCCTTGAGCATTCGCATGGAGAAGATATCTTGGAAAATTTTAAAGAATTGACTGGTGAAACCGTCTTGCCCGGGGCTTTTCCCGCCAGGCATGTTTTTAATAGCTAAGTCGAGCTCTTGAGGGGTAAAGGGAGTCTCCAGTGTCGAAATGGTGTCAATGGAAAGGTGGCCTGAGAATGGATTCAGGGGAGTATTGGGGGAGGAGATTATAAAGGTCCGAATAAATGGAGAGAAAAGAGGCACTAGTTTCTTTGGTGGTGAGTACTAAAGAGCCCCTGGAGTTTTTGATACTTCAGATATAGGACCGGGCTACATGGTTCCACTGATAGAGCCCGTTTGTGCTCCATCTCAAGAGCTTCAATTTTCTGAAGGGCACGTTTTAACTTGTACACTTTCTCCCTCTTCAGACGACAACCATGCCTAATCAGGACTCCTCTTACGACACATTTAAGCGCCTCCCACTGCATAATTGGAGAGGTTGAGTCCTTTGCGTGATCCAGGGAAAAGTGCTCTCTATGTTCCCAGAGTTCTGGAGGCACACACTGAGATCCAACAAAACGATTTCACATAAATAGTGCTCCAAGACCACACTGGCCCTGGACACACCAGACCAGAGATGAGAGAGCTATGACACAGTCTTGGGCAATGATCAGACCAAAGGATGTTGCCAATGTATGTAGAGAGCAGCCATGTAAGAATATCATGTGAGAGCATGACATAATCCAGCCGGCTGTATGAGGCGTGGGGCGCGGAGTAGAAGCTGTAGTCTTTATCCCCAGGATGTTGAATTCTCCAATCAATCACAAACTGGAGATCCTAAGGCCTTTTTAAACTAGTATTAGTCGAGCGTAAATAAGGAAGAGGTCCCCGAGGAATGGTCAAGTGTCGGGTCTAGGGTTAGATTGAAGTTCCCACAGCAGACAATATGTCCTCTAGGGGCAGAGTGTGTCTTATCAAGAAGGGTCTGAAAAAAACCTGGCCCATGTTAGGGGCATAGGCATTAATGAAGGTAAAAGGTTGGCCCGCAATCGTAAGAGAGAGGATAAGATACCGTGCAAGGGGGTCCACCTGACCATCAGTAACGTGATCGAGCACGTGTAAATTTTGTGAATCTCATAGCGACCCCCCTGGTAACTGGCTCCCGGACAATTGGCAAAGTTGGCCAATGGGTAGATAGTAAATTGTGTGTGTATACTAGTGGGCGTGCCCAATTTGAAACGGTTATCTTGGAAACAAATTATTTGTACCTACATCGTGAAAGTGTAAAGATCCTGCGCACTCTTGCTCTTCTGGGGTATTTAAGCCCTTCGCGTGGAAAGAAGCACACAGGTCAACCGCCATATTAAAGGGCAACGCGAAGCCGAAGTTCCAGGAAGTCGAAGGCTACCCAGGAGGGATCGCCAAGCACACCTCCGCCCTAAGGAAAGAGGAAGGGAAGAAGGGGAAAGGAAGGTGGAGGGGAGAAAAGAAACAAACATCTCCAGCAATATGTGGTGAAGAGGTGCAAGAACAATAGTTTGATAAAAAGCTGGTTACAAAGGCTATAAGTAAGACTATGAAAGACTATGAAAGTCATAGAACCCAGAGGTCCAATCAGGCCCACCACAGGACCCCCTTGGTCCCACTAATGGTGGAACGATAGTACAACAAAACATTGAGAAACCACCAGAACTAAGCTCTCAATTTAACAGGAAAGTATGGGTACTGGAACCTTGATGAGCATGGGTTTTGCACAACATCATGCACCGCCCCCTGGGATGGTATAACGGTGGCAAGTAGCTCCTACTGATAAACAGTGTAAATGCTTACAGCAGTGCAAAACCCCCATAACCCTAAATGCATGATGACACCGTGAACCCAGCAAACGACAGTAGCAGGCAAGCGTCTAAGCAGATCAGAAAGTTGAGTCTAATAAAGCAACTTAACTGTGTATCGGCCCTAACGACCGGTAAGGCACAAAACTAGTCATTCAAGTTCAGAACTTCATTAGGATCAAGGGAAGAAAACTCAAGGAACAAGCGATGTACAAATAGGCAACAGATTCGACGCCAGGTCCCCTCATGAATCTCTAAGGTAGGGTATGCCAGGACAGTAAACGAACAACCTGAGAATTTGCTTTTGCAAGAGAGCGCCTGCTACCTCCTGAGTGAAAGGCGGGAAGGAGAAAAAACAAGGGATACTTCCGCAGAAACCTGTCCCAATCGGTGGCGGGGCGGCGAGAAAAGAAAGAAGTTCTTCAATGCATGGTGTCAGCCGACAGAGAGAGAGAAATAAAGTTGGAAGTCTATTCTCCGCAACATCTAGTGTACAGACCAACGACGGAGCCCCGCTTTTTGAGGGGGCCATGAAAAAGGAAGACGAACAGCAATGGACCAGGTGGGAGAGTCTTGAACCTCCGAAATGTCCATTTCGTTATAATGATTTATTTGGGATGTGATGAAGAACAATGTTTTTTCACCTGTGCGCACCAATCATGGAAAAAGGAAAGCCGATCTACATAGATACCTTCAATCGCTTTGTATATCTCCAGAATGGGCTTTAAAGCTGCCCGCTGCGCTAGCATGTGTCTAGACCGGTCCTGAAGAAGCAAAATTGGTGAGTCTTTGTAGTGGAGTTTGCGGCGCTGCACTGCCTGTCCGTAATAAATCTTCCATGATGGCTAGAAGTGTCTAGCTGCAGATATCATCCTGAGAGTTGGGGTTAGGATCAGGGCCACAGTCGCAAGGCTCAATGTGCCCGCGGTCAATTTTCAATATGGACTTGCACCCTAACCCAGCAACTCATTAGATATCGAGGTCAAAACAGATGAGAGATCAGTCGGATCCGATTCCCGGCATTCCTCCGATTCCTTAAGTTGTTTTTCCTACTTCTATATTCAATGTCATCCATCTTTTTCTGCAAGACAAAATCTCTGAAGAGTGGCACTGCGAGTTAATTGGAGAGCTTGAATGGAAGGCCTCGGAGGTATTAGCTTGTGCTTTTGCTCTAGAACTCTACCTTAGAAGAAATGTGTTGCTTCCGCGCCACCAGCATCCCCCTCGCTATCCTGGCGGGCGCCGCCGCAGTGTCGCCCCGGTCCTGGGACGGTGCCGCCGCCGCCCCGTAGTTCGGGCGGCGGCGCACTCGTCACCCGCATGTACCACGCAACATACCACTGCCTGCAGCTCACTTCCCTCCAGTCTCCTGCTGTCCGGCGCGGCGTCCCTGTGATTCTAAAAACGCTCGCGACAGCCGGCCTGTGAGATTTAATGGGCATGCGGCCGGTGAATGGGATATTGCTCGGGCACTTGCCTCTATTCACTCTGGGGCGCTATACCTCCCGCATCCCTGCCGATCTTTATAGTTCCTTGCCCTATCTGGGAAACGCTTTCCTTTTGATCCCTCGGTCCGTGATCTAGCCGTGTACCGTACCCTTGCTTTTCCAGTCTATTGACCACGTATCTCGCCCGCCTGCCCTACCGCTCCTGCCTGTCCTCGACCACGAACCATGAGATGCCTGTCCTGACCTCCTGCCTGACCCCGACTAAACGAGGCCTGCCTGACGATTTTGCACCATGCTATACATCGCTGCCACCGCAAGCAAGTCACTTCATGGTAACAACCTGGTCAGACTCCCGCCGCGATGCACAGTCATCCCGCTTTGCGTCGGGCTCTGGTGAAATCTACCGGGACCTTTATTAACTTAGTGATTCGATCCCTGGCGTGGCTACACCATCGCTTCGTTCGTGGCCATTATCCACTTACCGCGTCCGTGACCGGTAACAGTAAGATCCCGGCCATTGATCCCGCCAAGGTACCTCTGCCCATGTGCGGACCTCTCTCGCTGAGTGACCCTACATCTCACAAACTGGCCCAGCCAGGGCAACAGCTGTGAAGCAGTTGATCCGCCATTGGGGCAGCAACTCGTCACCACGCCCACGCAAACCACCACCTCCTCCCTGTGAGTCCTCCGCGGCTCCGTGGCTCCACTGGCTCCGTTGGGACCCAGCACCGTTTGTCGCTGCCTGCCAAATTTGACGGTGACCCAAGCTCTGCAGGGTTTCTTCAATCACGCCCAGTGGCACATGCACATTGAGTAAATGGGGGACCATTCTTGGCAAACCGTCCAAGGTGCGTTTGGGGTCCAGCCTGTTGTCCTGAAGGGCCCTTGCCTGGGCAACCCGCTCTATGGGACAGGAACGATCCTGGACTATGCGATCTGTGCAGGCCTTCCCCGCGAATTTCCCGCAGTGTACTTTCCGATGGAACCACTCAGCCTCTTCTCGGAGACGGCAACTCATGAACTCAACGCCAGGGTGGAGACTTCAGTCGGAGAGTACGCAGTAACAGGTTCGCACCCTGGCATCAGAGCTTCCTGGAATATCCGCCCTGTCGCCCACCTTTAAAAGCCTTTCCCCACATAGCAAGACACCCTTGCCGCAAGAGATTTGCGCATCCCGTCTCGGAGCGAAGATTAATCCACCTGGCCACACACCCATTGACGTGCGCTTCGCAGAGAGGGCAAGAAGAGCTCCAGCCAAGTATCGCGAGCCTTGCGCGGACCCCCCTGCCGTCTGCCCACGCCTGGCTTCCGGATTTCCAGAGACCGCCTCTGGCCGCTTCCTCTACCGATCTGATGAGGAACCCATGCAGGTGATCCAAGTCCAACATTCTGAAGCAAATATCCCTCGGCGCGGCACAGAAGCTAGTCTGTACTGCCCAGTCCGATCGATTTCGAGAGCTGTCCGCTTCGCCCACTCCAACGTGTCCGGGAAACGCCCGCCACCAGCTATGTTGGGAGGCATCCCTAGGTGAGAACTCTTGCCACTCCACGCCTGACTATGCCGGTGGAGATCGGACTGACCTCGGGTCTTGTTTGCCAGCTCCCTGGCGTTCCTGACACCGGATCTGCCGAACTTTATTACATCGCCGCCCTTGTATCCCGTTAAACCAGCTTCCTGGTAGTCTGGAGAAGCCCTTGTGTGAATCCTCCTCACAGGGTAGCTGCTTAAGTGTGACGCCATCCGGTATCGGACAACCTGTGATCTCCACGTGGCGCCCTGCATAAGAAAAGATCCACCCCTCTATGAACTGTCTCCACGGTCATGCCTCAGCGAACCAGTAGGGCTCCCGTGGCTGCAGCTGCCATGCCCTACTCTTAATTGAGATTACCGGGTCTAGGATCCGTAGCGCTGGGAACCTACTGCTGGAACTCTTCTGGTGGCACCTCGCACCGGTCGCGTCCGTTCCCATCCAATCCGTCCACCAGGGCCACTGCCAGGTATCCTAACTTAATACCGCAAACATAGCCAAACTCTTCCCGTTTTTGGCGGGGGGTGGGGTGGGTCCCCTATTAGGGGTTCCCCCTCCCTCCCTCATCCGGGGTAGTTGTGCATTCCTCCCCCGCCGTGCAGGCGGCCGGAGGGACCTTTTAAAATACGCGCGGCGCAAGAGTCAGCGCTGGTGCTCTAGCTCTTGCGCCGCGGGACCTGCACCTACAGGCGGGTGAAGCGGCCGACCAGCGACGCTCACCCCCCCGCTCCTCACTGTGCGGGGAAGGGGGCAGGATGGATCGCGCCCTCCTCACTTCCTCTCCCTTATGTCTACGGCGCCGTTGTGAGAGCCGCCGAGTACATCCAGATCAACGCGACAGGGGAAGTGACGCGCGGCTGCAGGGATTGACGCGCGCAGCTCTCGACTTCCCCCCTGCGCACGCTGAAGAGATTCATCCGGAGCGGCCGTGCTGCAGGAGCCAGTATGGTAATGGATTTTATTATTTGATTGTTATATTAGCTTTAGGGGGCCTCTACCTGCTAACAGAGAGGCAACTACCTTGCAACAGAGGGCACTACCTGCAACAAGGGGCACTACCTGGCCCACAGAGGGAACAGCTACCGGCAACAAAGGGCCCCTAACCTGGCAACAGGATGGTGCACTACCTGCAACAGAGGGGACATCTACCTGCAACAGAGGCACTACCTTGGCAACAAGGGGCACTACCGTGGCAAACATGGGGCGACTACCTGGCAACAGAAGGGGGCACTACCTGCAACAACAGAGGGACACGACCTGGCAACGAGAGGGGGCACAAACCTGTCAACAAAGAGGTCAGGGGGCACTACCTGGCTAACAGATGGCACTACGCTGCATAACAGAAAAAAGGGGGGGGGCAACTACCTGAGCAACAGAGGGTGCACACCTGGCAACAGAAGGGGCCTACCGGGAAACAGAGGGGCATCTACCGGGAAAAACAGATGGGGGCACTACCTGGCTAACAATGGGGGCCATACCGGGCAAACGGGGGGGCACTACCGGGCAACAGGGGGGGACATTACCTGGCAACAGAGGGACATCTACCGGGCAAAAAATTTGGGGCACTCCCTGGCAAACGAGGGGGCACTACCTGCAAAACAGATGGGGGCACCTCCTGGCTGAAAGGGGGCACCTACCTGGCTAAAAAATGGGGCCCCTACCTGCTAACAATGGGGGCCCCTACCGGCTAAAAAAGGGGGGGGGCACCACCTGGCTAACAAAGGGGGCATCAACCCGGGCTACAAATTTCTCTCCCGGGGCTACAGGGGGGGGCATTACTTGCTACAAGGGGGCACTACCGGGCCTGAAAGGGGGCACCCCGGGTTATGGGGGCTATACCGGCTATAAGGGCATCTACCTGGCTTTTTTTTCCAAAGCCGTATGCAGTTGGGTGGAGGGGATGGCTTTTTTGAGGGGCGGGGCATCCCAACAAAGGGGCGTTCCAGCAAATTTTCGCCGCGCGCCCCCCCACTAAATTCCCGCTTTTTCATTTTCAAAAGTTGGCAACTATGGAATACCGGGATTACACGGACTCTTCTCGGAGAACAGGCCGAGTCCTCCGCCCCCATCGCCCCAAAGACTGCCCATTGATCTCTGCCGGGGAACCATCCCCCTAGGGGGGGGTTTACCCACTATCGGTACCAAGACCCAGGGCCATGTACCTACTTCCCGGGGGAAACCTGCAGAAGGGGGTTTAAACGCAAGTCCTCCTCCCCTGCGGGGGCGGGTTTTTCTCGTGCAAAAAAGATTTCTTTACAGCCGGTTCGACTATCGGGGCCCTTAACAAAAAACACGGTGGAAAAAAAGCACCCTTGCCGGTGAAAACACGGAACTGTTCGACCGGGGTTCCCCGGGGGGAAAAATTTTCTCCAATTTACCTGCGAGGGGGCCCCAAAACCCCTCCGCTTCGAGAGGGGGGTGGGGAAAACTCTTTTAAAAACACGGGATGGACACTTTGAAAATCTAGTCATGCCTTCGGTCTGTGCAAAAGCCCCAAGTCTTCCGGAATTTTGT
>JAODAL010085736.1:0-10483 GCA_025379985.1 Phyllomedusa bahiana
GGCCCCCCCCCGCAAGACCATCCCGCTTTGCGCGGGCTCTGGGAAAAAAGGGGCCCCTAGATTCCACTCCCCGGAGGGGGTTTTTCGCATGCCTGCGGTGGGCCAGTGGATCCCCCTCCAGAATCGTTAAGGAGGGGTTGCTGACCTTATCTGGTACTTGAAACAAGAGAGGTGTTTAAAATTTAAAAAGGTAAAGAAACACTTGGGATCAGGCACGTTAGGCCCATTTACAAGCAAAGGGGTTTATTTCCAAAACCCTTGTTTGCTGGTTGTCTGCCGTGCACATGCCGGGGGGGAGGCGGCTTTCTCCCGACGAAGAAGAAAAAGCCCCCCCCCCTTTCAATTCACTTGTTCATATTCCGTCGAAAACTGGAGGAATAATGAAAGGGAGAAAGTTTTTTAGGCAACCGGTGGTCTAAAAACATGGGGCGGAAACCCCAGCAGGGGGACTGCTGCATGGGGGTTTTCCTAAGGGGCCTGTAAAAAATTGCAGACGTTTGAAAAACCCCAAACCGTTGGGTGAACCGCCCCCAAACCGATGCCTGGGGACATGGCCCCTTTCTGTAGCAACCGCGATGCTAAAGGGAGGAAAATTATATTAATTTGGGGTTTTTTAAAACAACAACATCTAAAAAAAAAGACAAAAATAAAAAAAATTCTATAATTATTAGCTCAAAAAGGAAAAGATTCAAGTAAGGGGAAATCCCCCAAAAAATCCAAACAAAATACAATTAAAATCAGAAAGTAGAATAAACCTTAAAAAGTTTTAAAGTAGGTTTCAATAAAAAATGTGCAACAAGATGTACAATCGGGGGAATTAATTTACCAACAATGAAAAAGAAAAAAAAAACCCTACACTAAGGCGACATGTCCTATTAAGACATAAAATGTTGACGCCCTATTCTCTATAAAATGAACTGTGTACACCCAAAAAAAGGCACATTATACGCCAGACACGACAATTTTTAATGCGCCTAAATAGGTCTTCAAAAGTACCCCAATGAATCTATTTCCAAAATTTCCTTCGCCAATTGGTACATCTTTTTAAATTAAAAAGGCATATAGGTTTAAAATGCCAATTTTACAGGTTCATTTTTCAGGTTAAAACACTATTTTAAGCACCTTAAAACGGTGAGGAGGGGCCTCTTTTCTGACATGTTTCCCTAATTTTTAACATTACCAAATCTTACTAATAAGTTTTTGACCCATAATTCTTCCAAAAATCTCCTCAAATTTATCCCATGAATAAAACATGGCTAAAAAAACTCCAAGCGCAGATCGAAAGCGGGTCGCGTTTGCGCAGTTAGTCCCTTCGTCTATAGGGTCTGATACCCCAAAAATGTTTTTGGGCCTGCTCGAACTTCCCGAAAAAAGGGGAACCGGAGCAAGGGGCCATCCCCCTGTCGCACTGGACTTTCCAGAGATACTGTAATTGCAGGCCGGGAGGGGACCACATCATCAGACAAGGGGCATATCCAGCAAAATTTGTTTTTAACCCCTTTTAAACCTATCTTATTGTAACAAAACTGAAATAATTTATAAAGATTTTTTCTATATTTTCCCCTTGGGAAGTTGAATTTGTCCCTTTTTTTTTCACATAACAAGTATATGTGTAAGGGGTATGCTGCAGAAGGTGCCTCCCCCCCTTTCTCTGTCTTTAAACCCTAATCAAGAACACAAGCTCTACTGCCCGGCTAAGACTACCCAGATGGAAGGGCTTTACAAAATTCGCCCCCTTTAAAAAAAAACAAAACAATTTTTTAGGTTTTGGCATTTCCCCCAAGGGACGGCTTTTCGGCCGGGTTTTTAGGGGTTTTTCGGTTTTTTTCAAACGCCTGAAAAAACGGCCAAAAATGACACAATGGGGGTCTATGGGAAAACCCCTCAGCAGTCCCCCCTGCACGGGTTTTCCCCCCGGGGGTTTTTAAAAAAACATTTGCTTTCACATTCTTTTCCCTCCGGGTTTTCCCAGGAATCTGTGCAAAAACAATTGAAGGGGGAAGGGGTTTTCCCGCTATCGACTCACACAAAGGGGACAATACCGTCGATAAACCCGGGAAACTGTCCCTTCCGTGTGAACGCACCCAAGTTTCCCTTACAAAAAAGACAAGCTAAAGTAAAACATGGGGGGCTATTTCTTTAGTCACTCCCCCTAAAATATAAAAAAAAAAAAAACACATGAATCAAAAATGTGGAATAAAAAAGTTAAAAATGTATAATTATAATTTGCAGCAAACTGCTGATAATATAAAATGTAAATTTTTTAAAAAGATAAAAATTCATTTAGAGCACGAAGTATATAACTTTAAAGGGATGGAAAAAAGAAATTTTTTCCTGGAAAATCTACAATTTTTCATTAATCTGACGGGTCCAATCTACAGCATGATATGCGACAGCTTACACCTTTATCTCAAAACTGTTTTTCAGAATTTTGGCATACAAAGAGATATACAAAGAGAATGGGTTTTATTTTGATGTGGCTTAAAATGAAAAAAAACGCCCAAAAACAGATTTGTGTCGACTAACACACAAACACTATGGAAATCCTAAAGAAGCATTTATGCTACTATCTTTACAAAAAAAACTTTGAGACTCTCGGTTCACATATTTTGACAAAATGTTAAAAGCTCCCCACGACTTTAAACGTGATCTCAAAATCGGGCAGTCCTACCTATTCTTCCCCCTCAATAACCCAATTCACCCCTCACGGGTCAACCGCCCTCCATTATACAGAGAGAAAAAATAAAAAAACACCCAGAATTGCAACTGCATTCTTAGACGCTGTAGTGGGCGGTACAGAAACCCAAAATGGAGGACCCCTTCCCCCCCATTTAAAAGGTAAAATAATGACCCAAGATAACGTTTTTTTGCACACAAAAACATTTTTTGAAAAAAATTGCAAACCGGTGCAAATGGGAGGGCTGCCCCCCTCCATTTTGGGTTTTTGTACCCCCCCACTCTCCCCAAAGGCTGTCATAAGAAAATGCAGCTTGCAATCTTGTTTTTTCTTATTTTTTTCTCTCTGTATAATGGAGGCGGGTTGACCCAGTGAGGGCCGGGAAATTTGGTCTATTTGGGGGGAAGGTAGTGTAGGGCTGCCCGTTTGAGATCATTGAAAGTCGTGGCACTTAAAAAAATCTTTTGATCAAAATATTGAACCGAGGTCTCAAAGTTTTTCATGTTATAGATAGTAAAAGCTTCTTTGGGGTTTTTCCACGTATTTATTCCCCTTTTTTTGCAAAAATGTCCCGGGCGGCGGCTGTGTTGTACATTTTAAAATTCATTGTGCCCCCCCCTGCCATGGCACCCATTTGCATACTTTTTTTTCAGAAAGTTTTTGGTGCAGAAACATACTTATACTTGGTGTAAAATTGTTTTTAAAAATATATGGGGAAAAGGTCCTCCTTTTTTGGGTTTCTGTACCCCCCACTCTCACGGGCTGTTAAAGTCAGCTGAATCTGTGTGTTTTTTTTTTTTTTTCTCCTGAAAAATGGAGGCGATTCCCCCATAAAGGGCCGTAAATTGGGTCTATTGAGGGTAAAGGATGTGTAGGACTGCCCGATTTTAGATCACTTTAAAGCCCGTGGGCAGCTTAAACATTTTTTGATAAAAATTTGTAACCGGAGTCCAAAGTTTTTTCTGATAAACCTAAACAGCGCTACTTAACCCTTCAGATGCTGTACATTTGTGTATTTTAGCTGCATCCAGTTCAGAGACCATTTTGGAAAACATGTTACATGTAAGGCATGTTACATGCACGGAGAAACATCAGTTTTTCTAAAAATGCTGAAAAAATGACTGAAAAGGTCCCATAGATGTCTATTGTAAAAAACCCTGCGCTCTAAGAACGTTTTTTGCAAAAAACAATGACAGGGTAAAAATTTTACTATTGGAATCTATATAATAAGGCAGATGGTTTTTGGCGCATTTTTTGTGTGTTTTTGCCGTGTTTTATGCGAATTACATAAAAAAATCTTTGCTTCTTTCTAAAAAAAATAATAAAATTGGGCAAAAAAGCCAAAAAACCCCGCAAAAACGTGAAAATTTTTCAGATGTTTTTTCACAGCTTTTGACGGGGCAGTAAAAAAAAAAAACAGTTTTAAACGTTTTTTGGATTTGTTTTCAGGTCGTTTTTTGTACAATTCTCTGTATACCTAACCTTAAACTTTTTAATACAAAAAGGGGAACTAACCCCCCCACCTTTAACTAGTACCCCCAGGAGCGATACAAAAAATCAAGAAAAGGTGAAAGATATACGGGTTTTAAAGGCTCCCTGTCCCACTGTTTAGCACCTTCTCCCCAGATCAAGAGCATAGAGAATGCTGGCCCCATAGAAAAATATTAATTGCTCCACCCCCTGACAACTTCCTTCTCCCCCGAGCATGAACATTTACCAGTACCTCTCTATAATAGTCATACAGTTACTAAATAATACCCTGTGTATTCATGGGCTCCTTGTGTATACTAATCAATGATGACATGACCTTTGATGGGTTATGTGAACTGTAAGAAGATTTGCTAAGTCATTGTGGTATTGTAAAAGTGTTCAGTGTGCAGTCATTGGAGAGCTAGTTGCTATGGAGATTAATGGGAGGAGGAGGTAGGTGTGAAAACCTAATAAAGTTTATAAATAGGTCTTAGATTTCATTAATAGTGGTCAGCTCAGTTCAGTGTTCAGTGTGTGGCTGGAGATGCTAGTCTCCCAGATGAAGAGAGGAAGTTAACTCCTTTGGACCTGGACCTCTTCCAGGCTGCAGCTGATATGTCCGGGAACTATTTATTAGCCACAGCTTTCTAGGATCTTTGGATGGAGTAGCTACCGGAAATAGCATGGAGAAAACCCTAAACAGGTACACTAGCGAGTGTACATGAGAGGTAGCGCATAGGAAGTCCCCTGCTGGCCTACCGCACATACTGGTGTCCAGATTTGCCTTTGGCTTGGCCCATCTAGATCCAGTTCTCCTGGGATCACTCTGTATCCCCTTCAAGCTGGAAGTTGCTACAGGATGTCAGTTCTCCTGGCGTCAAAATACTCCTTGTAGTACTAAGACTGTAACCAAATAAGGGATATATTTAAAAGGGAACTCTATGGCTGCCACGCTTGTGGATAAAGGAGTCTAATAAAAGCTTAAGAAAATCTGTGTATGTCATCTTGCCAGTAGATTAAAAGGACTGCTCATCTTTAACTGTTAACTCTTCATCTGCCTCTTTCTTCCTGCACAATATCATGGGCGCCTCCTTTCAACACTGCAACACCAATACAGCTGGAAAGGACCACCACCATTATGGAGTGCGCCCCGGGGGTTGTTAACATCTACATCCAAATGCAGGTGCCCCCCACCACTGTGCTGCGGTCAGGGGCTGTATGAGAGGGTTTTGTGAGTGACAGCCATCGTAACAAGTGTGAGAGGGCTCAGTGCTACAACACCAACGCTCCCATCCTCCTCTCCGCTGCTCGCAGCATAGCCCACTACACAAGAAGCAAATGCTTTACAATGCATATCACTAGAGATGGGTGAATTTCTCAAAAATTTGGTTCGCCGACTTCGCCGAATTTTCTGACAAAATTAGTTTCAGTCCAATTACTTCGGGACGAATTGCGTTAAAAACAGCTATTTCCAGGCTGCAGAAAGCCTGTAGGGTGCTGTAGAACGTTATGCCATGCTTAAATATGCAAACGGAGCTTGGTTTGGTCTTCATACACTGCTGTGTTTTAGTATGACACGCACATGACTGCCGCCGCTCTTAGAATCGCTTCACTCTAAAATTCCCTGTGCACTTACAGGGGCAAAATTGACCAAAAAACTGAAGCGGTAATGCAGCCTGATAAAGTCATGGCAGCGCCAGCTGGAAAAAAACAAGCTGAGGGCTACGATCCTACGATAGCGTCAAAGAACACAGTAGTAGGTTACCGGAGCCACCACTGATGGCAGTACAGTAAGGGGACGATGGCAATAGCCACGCCAGGGAGCGGAATCTAAGTAGGTCCCGGTTTTCACCAGAGCCCGCCGCAAAGCGGGATGGACTTGCTGCGGTGGGAGTCTACCAGGTCGTTACCCCTGACATGACTTGCTTGCGGTGGCAGCCGAGGTTTAGCGAGGTACAAAATCGTAAGGCAAACTCGGAGTTGGGGACAAGCATAGGTCAGGACAGCTGGCAAGGATCGTGGTCAAGGGACGGAGGCAAGAGGTACGGTACACAGATATGACAGATGAGGCTCAAGGAAGAGGCGGGGACAGTTTTTCCTGTCTGTAATTTGGACATACGATTCTCATTCTTCATACTGAAGAAACTCATCCAATGCCAGTTTTGCAGCATTTGCTTATAGTTCAGTATTCCAGTTTTGTACTAAATTCCATCACTAATGGCACCGAATGAAAAATAAGCACCTAAAACATTCCCTGTATTCAGGGTCTCCTTCAATTCCATACACTGCATTTCAACAAATTGGTGTCACGCAGAAACTGGATTCAAACTACCACATTTATACTTCATATTAAACTGCGTTGGAACCTTTTTTGGTATAAATGAAGAAGCTGATGGAGGTAGAATTGCCTTGGCCAAACATGGTTTCGGAACGTTAGCAAACTAATTACGGAGGATTTCTCTATAGTACTTGAGTTTGTCTTACCTCTCAGCAGCTGAAAAAAAGGCTCACATTTTGGACCAGTAGAGAGGGTTAAAGAGGGTGGAGAGCCAGAAGTCATCCCTCTGCCGGATGGTGACTATTCGGCTGTCACTAGCCAGGCAAATCAGCATGCTGCGGGCCATATGCGCAAGTCATTCTGAGGCACTCCCTGCCTCCATCTCCACTGCATACTGCCACGGTGCTTGGGGGACAGTGGCTCAATGACAGAGTGTGGAGGTCACGGCATCAGCCACAGCAGCAGCATGAGGTCAGACAGTGGCACAATGACAGAGTGTGGAGGGCACGGCAGCAGCCACAGCAGCAGCATGAGGTCAGACAGTGGCACAATCACAGAGTGTGGAGGGCACAGAGCATTCAGCAGCCACGCAGCACGCAGCAGCACAAGCAGAGCATGAGGCAGACATAGTGGCACAATGACACAGTGTGGAGGTGACGGCATCAACAGCAACAGCAGCATGAGGTCAGATGACACAGTGTGGAGGTGGCACAAACAGGAGCAGGCCACAGAGTGGCACAATCACACAGTATGGAGGTGGCAGCAAAGTGGCACAATGACACGGCCACAGCAGCAGCATGAGGTCAGACAGTGGCACAATGACATTCTGGATATGGCAAAAACAGGAGTAGGCTGCAGAGTGGCACAATTACAGAGTGTGGAGGGCCAGGCAGGAGCAGCAGCAGCATGAGGTCAGACAGTGGCACAATGATATTCTGGAGGTGGCAAAAACAGGAGTAGGCCACACAGTGGCACAATGACAGAGTAGTGTTGAGCGATTACGTTGGCCATCGACATCGGTCGATGGTCGATAGTCGACCATCATCGACAAGATATTCGATGATAGATTATGATCAATGACCATTAAAGTCTATGGGAGAGCAACAACACCTTCATTCTTACACCCAAACAGGGATTGAGAAGCTGGAATTAACATCCACAACAGTCAAATGGATACGTGCTACATCTTAGGCAACATACTTAGGTTATAAAAGCCACAGAAAAAAAATCACAGACCATTCACTATCCCTTTCTTGCACCACAGCATGAGCCTTAAACCTGCATCACACCACAAATTAAAAAGTGCCAGAAGGCAGTATGATTTGAACCATCATTTTACTTGAACTGGACATTGAATATCCCTGTCCTGGAACGCAGCATGAGCCCCAAACCTGCATCACCCCCAGATTTAAAAAGTGCCAGAAAAGGAGTCTTTGAACCACCATTTTAGTTTCACTGGACATTGACTATACCATGTCCTGGGTCCACAACAGCATGAAGTCCCCAAAACCAAACCTGCATGACCCCAGATTAAAAAGTGCCGAAAAAGGAGTCTTTCAACCACCATTTAGTTTCACTGGACATTGACTATACCTGTCTGGGCCACAGCATGAGCCCTAAACCTGCATGACCCCAGATTAAAAAGTCCGGAAAAAGGAGTCTTTCAACCACCATTCTTAGTTTCACTGGACATATACTGTCCCTGTCCTGGTAGCGCTTGCCCCTCCGTATGAGTGCGGACCAATTGAGCTTCACTTGGAAATACTGGTGGTTAACGCTCCTGTTCACCCAGGTGCCCTTTTTCTTGGCATTCTTTTTCTCATTTTACTCAACGTGCTGGAGGAAATTGTCTCTGTACTTTGTTCTCTGTCCGTGCTCAATACTCCATGTCCTCTGAATAACATACATCTGGTCAAGTTTTCCTGTAGCTCCCTTGTACAATTCAGAGGAATTTTTTTTACCAGCTATTTTGTACAGCAAGTTTTTTAGTAGTTTAATTCTAGAAAACACATTTTATAAAATAGGATGGAATCCCACCATGTCTTTGTTGCTCTTTTTTTAATTGTATTAAATAGGTTGTCTCAATACAGGGATTGATAGCTATGTTAAAGATCTTGCAAAAACAAGTCATTTTGCAATATGTGTCCATTAACAGTGTCCTACCTATTCCTGTTTCTGACAGCACCATCACCCTTGAGCCACTCTTGCCAATTGTGAAGAACAAATGTCTGTTAGAACGAACATTTTTTTTATAATAGGACCTGTAGTATAGCTGCATGTCACAGCAAAATGCCCCCAAAAATTCAAAGCATTTCCCTTTAGCCACTTTTGACAATTTTGAAGAACAAATGTCTGTTAGAAACAACAATTTTTTTATAATAGGACCTGTAGTATAGCTGCATGTCACAGCAAAATGCCCCCAAAAATTCAAAGCATGACCCTTGAGCTACTTTGGACAATTGTGAAGTACAAATGTCTGTTAGAAACAAAAAAAAATTTATAATAGGACCTGTAGTATTGCTGCATTTCAAAGCATTGCCATTTAGAAGCCACATTTCTGTTCCAAGGACCATGATCATTGCTGTATCTCATCAGCAACATGACCCCAAAAAATTATAAATATGACTTCTCAGCCACTATTAAAAATTGTGAGGAGAAATGCCATTAGAAGCCACATTTCTGTTCCAAAGGACCATAATTATAGCTGTATCTCACAGCAACATGACCTCAAACCATTGACAATGCGAAAACTTCTAAAGATAAAGTGAGTAAATGGAATACGGTGTTGTCATAAAACCGTGCTGTCTTTTACAGTCTCCTCACAGCAAAACCAGCAAAATGAACTGTGGGAAAAGAGAATAAAAATTGCAGTAAGAAATGATCATTTTAAAAAACATTTTTCAAGAGGACCATTTCTGTTTGAAGAGGAATGTGAAGTAGACCGGCAACTAATCGGTGACCTCGGCACTTGGGGCCACAACATCATCAGAGATCCATTCCTGATTCATCTTGATGAAAGTCAAACGATCCAAATAATCTGTGGAAAGCCGATGCGTTTGTCTGTAAGACTCCTCCAGCGTGCGAAGGTCCGCTCAAGATATGACCTGGCTGCTGGGCAGGACAACACCTCTATGGCGTGGCGAGCAGCTCGGGCCATTCGTCCATTTTGGATACCCAGAAGTCTATTGGTTTCCCGGGAAAACATCCAAAAACAAACGGTGTTTGAGACGCAGATAGTCGTGCACCATGATCTTAAGCTGGTCTCTGTGTGTTGGATGTGTGCCCTGCAAATTTCATGCGTTGGGAGGTTGTAAAAAAGATTGCCAGAGCACCCATTAGGCCCCCTTTTTTTTTTGCCACCTTCGCTGCTGCTTGGGTGCCGCTACCTACTTGGCAAATCTACTGCTTGTCACGTCGCTGATGTTGTTCCACCGTGACATTTGGGGGAAAGGAAGCAACCAACAGATGTCTCCAGTTATCAATCAGCAAGTCTCCATTTCCTGCATTTTACTCTCTATTTGGGTGGGTGGAAGGAAAGTGCTGAGTTTTGGTTTTGTACCGGGATCCAGGGGGGTGGCCACCAGTAATGTATTTTTCATTTTGATGGCCTTAATGCAAGGATCATGTGGAGGAAAAAGGGGCATCCAAGCACTCATGGAGAGATGGAGGGCCTTGATTTCCAAGCCTTGGGTCGAGGGGCACTAGCAACTGATCTTCCTCATCTTCCCCCCTCCGCCCTCAATTCGCGCCAACCTCTTTTCCCTGGCAGGAACCGACTCGGTGTCTAGGAAACCCCTCCCCCCTCCTCCCGCTTCCTCCGGCACAAACTTCAACACAGCCCTGACTTGCCTGAGATGATGCACCCTGAGAGCTGATTGCCCCCCTTGCACTAGCCCTGGCCTGAACCCTGCCTAATGAAGACCGATAAATTGTGAAACGTCGGCCCTTTTGGGTTCGACGGGGGAAAGAAAGGGTCCTGTCCGCATCTTGGGCCCCCCCCCGCTGGCGGGACCTGTTGTTTTCAGATGCCAAAGATCGTTTTCCCAAAAAAGATCACC
>JAODAL010085737.1:0-10483 GCA_025379985.1 Phyllomedusa bahiana
TCAAATTTCCCCCCAACGGCAACATAGCTACATAATCTCCCTTTTTGCTCTATGTCCACCGCGGGAAAAATCCCCCCGATCCTTCTCTTTGGGATGATCCCGTCACGCCCCGGGGCCCCCTGCGCCGATACCGCCGCCTGCACGTTCCCGGCCAACCCAGCCCCGTTCCCCACACCAATCGCCATTGATGGCACCCAGGCCGCCGCCGGACCCACCGGCCCCCTGGCCGGCCCTGGAAGTGGGAAACGGGCCAACTAATCCCGCATACCCCCTACCAGCTCCTGCCAACCCGCAAACCCCAATCCCGCCCCATGGGACCGGGCCTCCCTGACCTGCAGCTACCCCCGACACCTGGGATGTAGGCAAAAAGACGGACACAACATAGAACCAAACTCACCAGACTGCACAGGTGCTGTGACCCTGCCAGTCGCATCCACGGATCCCTGAAGAACCTCCGCTCCCTGAACGTGGGACCGGGGGAGGAGGGGAAGGGGAAGCAGCCACTACAGACCCCTGCCCGCTCCCTTCTCCAAGGAAAAACCCGCACCTGAGTGGCCAGCCAAGCAGGCCCACGATTGCCTGCTGCCCTCCTCAGCTCCTCCAGCAGCTCTTCCACGGATCCCATCACTGTTCCTCAGGGGACAGAGCACAGCAGGCACCTTCCTGCTTCTGCCGCTGGCGCTTCTGACCCCCCTCTCCGTGCGGGGCGCGGTTTAAATACCCCGCCCCCACCCTTGGACGGAACGCACGCCACGAGGGGGCATGGCCAATGCGAGGGGCGGGGCCGGAGTGCCGGGTCATGCGGGGGGCCTCCCCTGATCCCGGCTCCGCCGAGGGTCTGGGATCATAGGTCCACTTTATTTGTAAGGCTGTGCTTATGACAAATCTGCTGTTTATTTAGATAACGCTTCATGACAAACATCCAAGTCTGGCACTCAGGTATATGCCACAGATGTGCCACTCGATCTACACAAGAATAGCCATACTCAGTGGGGCTGTCTTATAGGTTTCAATGTAGAATGAAGACAAGTAAACATGCTAAGTCTTCTCAAGGCTGCTTTTTTCCACTAAATGGACAAACATCAGCTCATATTTGTTTGGATGCATGTGAATAGAGTTAAAAAGAAAAAACCCACACTTGTCCTCTTTTAGAAAATTGGAAAATTTGATGAAGATTCCAATGTTAAAGGGGTTTTGCCACGATGTAATGTTGACGTGGGATCCTCCAAAATGGGTATTTAATCACTTTTCTAAATATATGTGATTACAAAAAGTTAAGAGCATTGCTCAGTCCCCCTTAGTTACCTCTAAGTTTACATTAGACACACACGACATGACAGGAGCTGATCTGGCTGCGCTTGTGTTGTTGTCACTTCTTTCTTTATGACAGGGAACATGAATGAGCTTCCAAGGGGACTGTGGAGAAAGTGCAGTGTATGAAAGGCTTTAGGCTGTATAGACAATCCACTGGTTGTAATGTTATTATTTGAGTGAACATTGCAGACGCTCCGTTATTTCTCCCTCTGTGCTCCTTGCTGCTCATCCCCTTCCCTCTCCCCTCTGCAGAGTTCATGATTTGTTTATATTTTCTCCTGAGCCAGATAAGAGGAAAGCAACTCACTTCGTGGCAAAACCCCTTTAAATCCTGAACATGGAAAAAGGGCCTAACATAGAGAAAACACAGAGAATGATGATATCTTTTGTTAGAGCAGTGTAAAGTTTTTAAACTCTGAAGGTACGCTTTAAGCATCTCACATTCACCTATTGGAAAATAATGGATGCTTAATAATTCACACTTCCTAATACGCTCAGTAGCTCTTGGATAGACTCTGGAATACAACTGCTACTCCAAGAAAGGTCACCAGGTGATGTGGCAAGAAAAAAAATGCTTATCACCCCCCCACACCTTGTACCCATTCAAAAAAAACCCACCAATGCATACCACACACACTTCACTCACACAGTCATCACATATAGGACACATGTACCACTCACACAGTTGTCACATGCCCAGTCACATATAAGACACATATTCCACATGTACCCCTCACACAAATAATGTGCTGCACACACTTACCTCTCACACATAGGAAATAAGATGCACACTTATCTCTGATAGTTGGCAGATTGGCCTTATATACACCACTGATTTACTGTCACATTGCATACCAGTCACTCACATCCTACTTTTGCCCAATGGGTGATCCCTAGTAAAAGCGCTGTAGAAAGGGGAGATACAAGGCCATGTCCACTTATCGCAGCCAAAGCTTTGATCACATCCTTGTGTCCAGTGTTGTCTTCTGTGCACGCCTTAAAGGGCTAGTTCACACGGCTTAAAGCCGACGTAATTGTGGAACGGATTTCGCCCCGCAAATACGCCGGCTGCCGTGCAGCGGGGGCGGGGTGGAGGGCCAGCAGCTCGCCGGCCCCATAGACATTCATTATTCACGGCGCGTACACGCCGTAAATAATGTGCATGTCACTTTCTCCCCCCTCGCCGTATTCGCCGAGCGGGGAGAAGAGACGGAATCCATAGTTCTCTATGAGAACTGTGGATTACCATAGTTACTAGGACGGATTCCAGCCGTACTGCAGCGCAAATATGGCGCGCAGTACGGCTGGAATCAGTCCCAGAATAAGCCGTGTGATCGGCCCCAAAAGGGTTGGATACAGCAAGAACATTCCATGCAGCATGTTTTGTCACACTAAGAGTCAGTTGGTGACATCTGCCACTATGCCTGTACAGTAGCAAGTAGTGTTGCACTTCAGATTTAGCTCAAAGTCAAATTAACCCTGAATCCAAGAATTTAGATTTGGGTTGACTCAAATCCCATTATGATGTAAATCACAAAAAAATTGTCTCTTACTGTAACTCTAACCCTGAGTTGGGGATAGTGTTGTTTTTACGCCTATTTAAAGGGGTTTTGCCAAGAAGTAAGTTCCTTACCTAACAGGCTGATACTCCCCTCTTGAGGCTTGAAAAAAGGGGCGTTGTGTTTCTGTTTTTAAAAAAAAACAAGTACCTCCTCTGTGATGTCATCGCTCCACCTCCCATGCATGCTCCTGATACTCAGTCTCTGTACTTGAGTAAACATTGTTTGGCTAATCCACAGGGGATAACTGTAGTGTGCACAGGAGAGAAGATAAGCTCCTAGCAGGCAGTGTTCTTTCATTTGTTCACAAACTGATGCGGGAGGTGGGGGGCTGAGCAGGGATCCAGGGAGTGTCTGCATGTTTACTCAGATAATTACATTACAACCAGTGGATTCTCTATACAACAGACACAGGATCTTTAATCCCCAGTCCCTTCAAAGCTCTTTCATGTACCCTGCCATCAGATAAGAAATGCAAGCAATGCAAGCCCGCCCAGATCAGCTCCTGTCAGCTCCTGGTCGTGTCTAATGTAAACTTTCAGGAAACTAAGGGCATGCAAGGAAGGCTGTAGATCTCACAGGCTTCACTTTTTTAATGACATATATTTAGAAAAGTGATTAAATACCCATTTTGGAGGATTCCACATCAACATTAGATTGTGGCAAATCCCCTTTAAGGTTAACTTACCTCTCCAGTTTTTATAGTTCCAGCAGCGCTCACATTTCAACATTACTTCCGCTTCGACTTGCAGTCCCATAGCACATTAGGTCTGAAGTGATGGAGTTGAAGTGGTGTCGAAGCAAGGGTGTTGATGGAAGAAGAAATGCCAAGAAGAGGTCAGTTAACCATATAAAACCCTAAAACCAACTTGGGGATAGGGTTACAATTAGGGCTGGCCCCAGGACAAGGGTTATTGGTCAGTTTTTCAGATGGTTTGCAGATTTGGAAACCATCTGAAAACCGACAAGTAACGCTCCCTATAGATTGAAAATCTGTTCAGCAGAAAATCCGTTCAGTGGAGACTGCTGGACAGTTTATCACACCGCCAGCGGTCCAAAAAACTTAGAACATGTTCATTCTTCCTCCCCATTTTATGTGAATGTGAAGGAGGATGGCTTGAATCCACAAACCTTGGAAGTGAAGATGAGTGGATCATCAGAGAGCTCTTGATTGCCAGCGATGGGGATAGGTAATACAGGTAAGTAAGTATTAATTTTTGCCCACCCTAGCCCTATTTATCAAATAAATGTTTTGCAACTGGACAGCTCCGTTCATGTAATGTTATATAATAATTATCAGGAATCCTTAATCAGTAGCATTTCATAGGGATTTGCCCTTCAACTTTGTCCATAAAATTCTGTCCAAAGATTATCTTTCTCTTCTACTAGGGGCTGATAATTTCCTGAAAAGGGTTGTCTTATCATGCAGTTTCTCATACTGTAGCCTCAAACAGCTTTAGATTCATGCCTCCTGTCTCTTCCTGGTCAGGCTGGGGGTGACTCTATAACAGTGATTAGCATATCAGCTCAATATTCCCATATTCCCCTAATTGCGCTGATACTAAATTCAGGAGATTTAATCTATTGTGCAGCAAACTCCAGAGCTCAAAATAAACAATGAAAAGTAATTAATCTCCTACTGGAAATAACACACTTTGTTCTCAGGCTGCTGGCAGTCTTTTGTGCTGACCTGTGGTGATGTCACTCCCTGCTATCAGATAAGACAAAGAGCAGAAAGAGTAGTGGTAACCAGAGAAACCTGTGTGCACTCAGGACAGATAAGATCTCTTACCTCTCCTTAATATTCCCTACATGTTGAAAACTCATCTTTGTAGTGAGACAACCCAAAATACAAAAATACAAGACATAAAGAATAGCTGTTGCAGTGCGTCATGGCATCTGTTTTTTCTTGTAACCCACAGGTATGGTTTTTCCCAATATATTTCGCATATGAATGGCTTCAGTATTCAAGAACATGTTTGCATATTCACATTCAACTGTTAATACTGTAAATTGGACACATTTAATAATAGCAAATTTCCTTCCCAATACACAGCTTGACAGTATTTATTAGCAGAATTGTGTTATTATATTAAAAGATATGGCACTTCCTCTACATCATTAGCAATTCTGCCTTCTTTCAGTTTGGAGATGTTTTCACTCCAGTAAGATAAAGCATTCAGCATTATCAGCAAGTAATGAGAACATCCGTCTCCAGCATTCTCAGTCGTACGTAATTAATTAGAATTAAAATGTATCAAAAGCCAAAACAAGCAAAACCACAACAAAATAATCCGGTTTTGTGCTGATGGCGGAGTGGGATTATCTATTGTTTTAAGGTTATTTAGAAATCAAAAGCAGGCAGTGTTGATATGGAGAGGGATCATGATAATGAACACACAATGCTACCATTAACGGAGCATGATTTAACACATTGCCAATTGACTGGGAACGTGTTTTTTTTTAAATAAAACTGTGCTTCATGCCTTAAAGGACCTCGAACCCCAGAAATAAATTATAAACGGGGTGATAAACTGGTCATGGTATTTGTCATTCTTCAGGATTTTCTGTAGATTTCTTACACGATTGTGTAGGAATCCTGCAGAGAACATGGTTTCATTTCCTGTTAATGGCTTCCATGTCTGGCTAGCAGATAGCTGAGTGGGTGGGTAGACGGCGCAGTGGCGGAAGGCTTCTGCTACAGGCGGTTGGCTTTCAGCTACTAGGCACATGATAAAGAGGTGGAGGAAATAGCTGATCTCTCAGGACACATAGAATAATACTTTATACATTCCTCACAGATTTGATTACTATAGGAGATCAAACATGATGAAAATTATATTAAGGGAACAAAAGCTTTTTTGTGTATTTAATTTTTGCGCATTTTACATCCACTGGAGTGTGCAACACCTTTTTTTACCACCAGATTGATGTAGAATAAAACAAAACCAAGTATCAAACATGAAATAAGCTCCATATGTCTCTTTCTGAAGTCAGCGGCATATGGAGTTTATACACAGGGGTGGGGACACACAGTAGAACGCCCCTGTGCAGGATCAGTACACTGGCTTCTTTTTATCCAACATCACATCACAGGGCACCTCCTATGTCTTCAAGCAATCTATAAGTAATTGTAAGAGACTTCTAGAAATTGCAAAGAAGGTCTCCAACCACAATCAACCACATTACATCACACCAGGACACACTTCTAACCCCACCCAAACACATGACATCACATCAGGATTCTAACCATGCCCCACCTAACAGAATCATACCCCTGGCCAGCGCCAGCACAAGAGCGGCGTTACTGGGATCAACAAATATGTATTTATATAAAGTAAGGTATTTTATATACACAAATATATAGAAATAGCTGTAAAACAATATTTTATGATAGTACCTCTATATAAGGGTCATGTAGTGACCACATACAGCGCGCTGCAAAAGTCTACCCCTTGAACTGTTCCTCATTTGTAAATTTTACATCCACAAACCTAAATGTATTTTATGTGATAGAGAAACACAAAGTAGCAAGTATTTGTGAAGTGTACAGAAAATGAAACAAGCTTTGACAAATATTTGCAAATTAAAACTAAAACCTGTAGTGTACATATGTATTCAGCCCCCTAACTCGGATACCCCTAAATAAAATCCAGTGTGACCAATTGCCTTTAGAAGTCACCTAATTAGTAAATAGAGTATTTATTCTTAATACAACAAGAGGTAAGGTATCTCTTTGGGGATGCATTTAATTCGCCTTTTCCACCTCACAGGGTACTTTGTATACAAAATATGCAAAATGCCCTGTGAGGTAGAAAAGGTGAATTAAATCCTCACACACCGACATAGCACTCATTTTCCCCAACGAGATACATTACCCTTCGTAAAAACCAAGGAACACACCAGGCAGCTCAGGGATAAAGTTGTGGTAAAATTTATTGCAAGATTAGGTTTAAAAAAAATATCCAAGCTCTGAACATTTCATGGAGCACTGTTTAATCCATCATACATTAATGGAAGGAGTATGACACAACTGCTAACCTATCGAGACATGGCTACTCACCTAAACTGACTGCCTAGGCAAGGAGAGCAATAATTAGAGAAGTAGCCAATAGCAACTCTGGAGGAGCTGCAGAGATCCACAGCTCAGGTGTACTCCACAAATCTGCCCTTTGTGGAAGAATGGCAAGAAGAAAGCCCTCTTTGAAAACAAGCCATAAGAAGTCCTGTTTGCGGTTTGTAATAAGCTATGTAGTAGAAACAGCAAGCAAACTGAACTGAACTAAATGTGTTGAGGAAATCCAACATGGTACCTCACCCTGAACACACCATCCCCAGTGTTGTATGGTGGTGATAGCATCATTCTGTGGTTAGGGTTTGCTTCAGCAGGGACTGGGGAGCTGGTCACAGTTGTTGTGGACATGGATGGAGCTAAATACAGCGCAGTCCTGTAGGAAAACCTGTTAGAATGTGCAAAAGACTTGAGACTGGGGTGTAGGTTCACCTTCATGACAGACGAAGACCCTAAAAATACAGTGAAAGCTACAATGGAAGGGTTTAAATCAAAGCATATTCATGAGTTAAAATGGTCCCATTACAGTCCAGACCTAAATCCCATTGAGAATCTGTGGCAGGACATGAAAATTGTTGTTCACAAACGTTCACCAATCTGACTAAGCTAGAGCTATTTTGCAAAGAAGAATGGGCAAAAATCTCAGGCTCTAGATGTGCAAAGCTGGTAAAGACAAACCCCAACAGACTTGGAGTAATCACTGCAGCTAAAGTTGCCTTACAAAGTATTGACTCAGGGGGCTGAATACATATGCACTCCACACTTTTTAGTTTTTTAATTTGGAAAAATTTGGAAAAGCGTTTATCATTTTCTTTATAGTTCACAGATACTTGCTACTTGGTGTTGCTCTATCACATAAAATATCAATAAAATACATTTAAGTTTGTGGTTGGAACGTTTAAAAATGCGAAATGGGTATGAATACTCTTGCAACCCACTGTTATACCTCTATACAAGAAGCAAATATCACCCTACTGTTACTGAACAAACCAAGCCTAAGAATATTAATGATACCAATATACAAAGATCAAATAATACCGACACATCATCACCACATATCACCACCACATAGTGACTCAATAAAACCGGCTGTGGGAGATGGGGCGCCACTCAACTTTCCTGGAAGCTAGATAGGCCGTGGGGTGGGACAGTGAGAGAGGGGCTGAAGGAGATCACTCACCTCCCTCAGCGCAGGAGAGGGTCTGCACGCAAGCCCCCTACAGCCATTGACATAAAGTAATAATTTTATAATGATTTCATGGAACCACTGCCCTGCTATTTTTGCCAGCTTTCCTAGCGAGAGTCTGGGAGACTTGGCAAGTATGTAACACTGTTTGCACGTCCCAAGGACATGAAAGCAGTATAAATAAAAGCAAATTCCTGGATCATGGAACATCCCTCCAACCACCCTGGATCTTGGGAATCTGGAATAAGGGACTGTCCCACAGGATGCTTTGAAGGTGTGGTTAATAGTGTTGGTCAAATGGGACCCTGTTTGGTTCAACACAGTATCAACCAAATTTGCAAACAAAGTTTTTTTTTTCTAACCCTGTCCATAACCACAAGCCTAACCGTATTAGATTGAAGGTAAATAACCATGAACCTTTACCTTATTAGATTTCAGTTAAATACCTGACCTAAATTTCATTAGCATTTTTATTAGCATTGCATCTTGGATTTGTATTGAATTCAAAAATAGCCCAAAAATTTACCTTATTTGTAACCCTTACCCTAAGTTAGGGTTGTTTAAGACGTTTTAAGGGCTTCACTTACTGAAAACGTAACATTCCCATTGCAGCTTAAAGGGGTTGTCTCATTCCAACATTTGGAAGCCTTTTGTGCTGTGCATGTGATGATTCATTCTGTGTCAGCTGGGGGAAGAGAGAGGTTCTCAGCTGTCCTAGACTAAGGCTATATGCACACAGCAAATGACAAAATTCCGTCCAAAATCCAATGGCATTTCAGTATTTGCTGTGTTGACATAGCGTAAAGAATCACTGGAAGTGAAAAGCTAAGTGTAACTCAATAGTTTATATCAAAATTTCTCGCTCTCTCTACATACTTTGTAATAGAATGGACATTTGACATTCAGGACTTGATTGATTTTTTTTCTCTGTCTCTCATAGTGATATATTCTGCAAATTATGACACCTCTGACCTCTACAGATCTGCAGAACAACACTTTACGCTCTATCTGTTTGTGTTTACATGGGACTGCACATCTGTCTCACACGTGGTTTATGTGGGACTGCGCATCTGTCACACAAAAGTTTATGTAGGACTGCACATTACAGTTGTGTTCTCTCTGTTTGTGATTTATGTGAGACTGCGCATCCGAGTCACAAAAGTGATTTATGTGGGACTGCACAGTAAGTTGTGTTCTCTGCCTGTGATTAATGTGGGACTGCGCATGTATCACAAAAGTGATGTCCGTAAGACTGAACATCTGTGTTGCAAAAGTTTTACATGGGACCGCACATTTGTGTCACAAAAGTGATTTACATGGGACTGTACAGTACATCTGTGTTATTTCTCTCTCTGTGTCACAAAAGTGAATTGTGTGGGACTGCGCATCTGAGGCACAAAAGTGCTTTACATGGGACTGCACAGTACAGCTGTGTTCTCTCTCTGTGGTTTACATCGGACTGCCATTTTTGTCACAAAAGTGTTTACGAGGGACTGAACATCCGAATCACAAAAGTGATTTACGTGGGACTGCACAGTATAGCTGCACTCTATCTGTGTTTTACATGGGATTGCACAGTTGTATCACAAAAGTTATCTACGTTGTTCTGCGCATCTGAATCACAGAAGTGATTTACGTGATACTGCACAGTATAGCTGTACTCTATCTGTGTTTAACATGGCTCTCTCTCTCTTTGCTAATGGCAACCAAGGACGGACTTGCTTACATTTTGGTTCCCCTCATTTTAAACTATGATATTTGTAGTGAGACAATCTTTACCTTCTGGTCTGATGTCCCACTCAATGTAATTTCCATCTACTTCACCTTTGGCCCAATGTCATGGTAACTGAAGTCAAACACGATGTCCAACAACACTTCAGGTTATTATAAGATTGGATAGGACATCAAAACAGATTTTAGGCTGCAATGGGAGAGTCACATTGCTGAACTGGTATATTACCCCCTAAAACTCCCTTTACAATCCTAATCCAAACTATGCTAATTCTAAGACATGAACGTTAGCTCACATATTTACCTGCAGCCTAATAGGAGGAAGATGTTTTAAGGTGACATTACCCCCTCCCATTTACCTACAGGGCCCTGGTCCAGCTGCATCAGATGCACCAATGATCTGTCTGCCCCTGGAGACATAATAAGGAGTGTTATGCGATTGCGTTGGCTATCGAGATCGATCGATAGTCGATAGTTGGCCGCTATCGATCAGGTTTTTCGATAGTGAGCATCGATTATTGCGCGATGACCATTAAAGCTATGGGGAGACAAAAAAACACCCCTTTATTTTTACACCCAAACAAGGCTGGGGAACTGAAATTAAAATCCACAACAGTCAAA
>JAODAL010085738.1:0-10483 GCA_025379985.1 Phyllomedusa bahiana
AAAAGGTTGTGGGTTTATGAGTTTGTGTTTATTGAGTGTTTATGGACTCATATTGTGCTGTGTACATGTCAGCAAATGTGATTGTGGCTTTTATTACATTGCAGTGTGAATGATGCATAGATTACTGCAGAGCGCATCGCTGGCCGTACCCCTCACAGGCTCTGTAGGGGGGACAGCTCTCCCTCCTCACCCCCTTAAACATCAGGCCACTCAGGCAATGTATGCATGTGCTCAGGACATTGAGAGGAGTCAAGACTATGTAAGTGGTGCAACCCGTGCAGCTATAAGGGGGCCAATGCTACCTTAAATGCAGCAAGAAGCTTCCTATTGTCTATGACATTGCATATAAGGGCCTGTGCTAAATACAGTCATATGAAAAAGTTTGGGCACCCCTATTAATCTAAATCATTTTTAGTTCTAAATATTTGGGTGTTTGCAACAGCCATTTCAATGTGATATATCTAATAACTAATATTGCACATTTTGTGTTAGTACAATAAACCTCATTTCAATCCGGAAATATTACTGTGTCCATCAGTTATTAGATATATCACATTGAAATGGCTGTTGCAAACACCCAAATATTTAGAACTAAAAATGATTAAGATTAATAGGGGTGCCCAAACTTTTTCATATGACTGTAAAATTCATTGCTCACACCGACTGGAAGTGTTTCGCTTACAATTTAGGTCAAATTTGGCCTGAATTTCAACAATTCCTTCTGGGTCAACCAGATTTTTTTGCAAATATCGGCAAAAAAATCTTCCATAATTCTAACCTTAAAGGGGTTTTATCGTTTCATCATTTGGCAGCCGTTTATACTGGTTGCTAAGCAGAGCTTATGAAATGGAGGGGCGTGTTTCTCCTCCCCAAAGTGTGCACGTGAGGATTCACTCTGTGTGAGCCAGGGGAAGGGAGAGAATCTCAGCTGTCGGAGACTAAGGAATCATTGGAAGTGAAAAGCGTAACTCCCATAGTGTATATCTACATTTCTCGCTCTCCCTACATACTTTGTAATTAGAATGGGCATTTGACATTCAGGACTTTTTTTTCTCTATCTGCAGATTATTACACCTCTGACCTCTACAGAAAAAAAAATAAACGCTTTATCTGTTTGTGTTTACATGGGACTGCACATTATCTCGCTCTCTGCTGCAGGACCTCTGATTGCTGTCAGTGAAAAGAGCAAACCCCGCACGCATACGTCGCACCTACCACTGATTGCTGTCACTGATGAACCCCACACGCATAAATCGCACCTACCACTGAGTCTCTCCCTCAGACGCGCGTTCCTGATTACGACCGGGGGCGGGACCTGGGCGTAACCCGACCGGAGGTCTCACTTCGTTCCCAAGCACTAAACAAACAGCCCCTTCTCATAAACCATAGCACTTTGCTTATGGTAACCAAGGACAGACATGCTTACATTCTTGGTCCCCTCCTTTTGAACTATGATCTTCGTAATGAGAAAACCCCTTTCACCCTAACCCTTTGGGTGCATCTGTGGCAACAGTGGAGAATTGCAATGGTTAAGGTTAGTCTAACCCTAATCCTAACTCTAGGGTTTAAATTGGAGTGGGATTTAAGCTACCATTTATCAAATGTTGCCCCAAAATCTCCAAGATGTTCTCCACATATTACCCCACATGTTGCCCCAGATGATCTCCAGTTGTTGCCCCAATGTTCCCCAGATTAGGGTTTTTTCCACTATGTAAGTTTCAGTTTGTATCCTCCATGACTCTCCTGAAATACTCTGTGCTGCAGGAGACCTTGATCCTTTCACTATGTCACCTCTTCTGTGGTAGTTTCCCATTAGGCCAAAATTGTCCTCTTGTTGAATACTCTGTGCTTCAGGTGGATCACGCTCTTTCCACAGTGCAACTCATGCATGACCTAAAACACTCTGTGCTGATGGAAAACCAGTTTACTATGTAACTTTCATGTGGTCAACATTGTTCTTTAAATATTGAATTAAATTAGATTAAATATTAAATATTCTGTGCTGCAGCTGGACTAGGCTCTTTCCAGTATGTTTCAGTTTGTATCCTGTTTCTCCAAAAAATACTCTGTGCTGCTGGGATCCTGCTTCTTCTACTATGTAACTGTCATGAGGTGGCTTCCAACTAGATCAACATTGTCCTCTTGTTAAATATACAGTGTTGAAGATGGACTAGGCTCTTTCCACTATGTAGGCTTCATTTTCCTCGGTCTCTCTCCTGAAATACTCTGTGCTGCTGAAGACCTTGCTCCTTTCTCTATGTAACTCTTTCATGGTGGCTCCCCAGCAGGACAACATTGTCCTCTTGTTACATATACAGTGTTGCAGATGGACTAGGCTCTTTCCACTATGAAAGTTTCCCTTTTATTTCTCTGCGTCTCTCCTGAAATACTCTGTGGTGCTGGACACCCTGATCTTTTTACTATGAAACTCTCATACGGTGGCTTCCCAATAGGCCAACAATGTCCTTTTGTTAAATAGTCTGTGACTAGGCTCCTTCCACTATGCAAGTTTCAGCTTGTATCCTCCACGTTTCTCCTAAAATACTCTGTGCTGCAGGAGACCCTGATCCTTTCTTTATGTCACTCTCTTGTGCCTTCCCACTAGGTTAACATGATCTTTTCATTAAACACTCTCTACTATTGGATCATTCCCTTCCCGATGTATAAGGGTGCATTTGCGGGGTGTACTTGGGTGTATAATTGAAGTACACCCCCGCAAATACTGTAAAATCATAGCGCGCATTGAGTGCAATAATTTCCCGGTGTATTCCCCGGTGCAAATAGAGGGGGAATGGAGGCCGGGCCGGAGGGCTTTCAGGTTTGTTCAGACGGCGTATTGCAGGCGTATAGAGGTGCATGCTGTGTGTACCCCTATACGCCTGCAGTACGCCTGTTGCCTCAGAAGGATGCGCTGGCTAGGCGTGCTTCTGACAAGCTCCCACTGACATTCACTTTCCCTTTCCCTTCTTTCTCCCATCGCGGAAGACGCCAGGAATTCATCTCTCTCAATGACCCCTTGTTAGTGGGGTGTAATCTGGGCGTATTGCAGTGCAATTATGCACCAAATTGAGCCCCAAAAATATGCCCAACCCTTAGAAGTACACGCTTGCCAGCACGCACTTCTAAAACAACAGGTGTATAGCAGCGTGCACAATTTGCCGCTATACACTCTGCGAACTTGGCCTAACTCTCAGTCTGTGACCTCCTGCAAGGTCAATCTGAAATACTCTGTGCTGCTTTAAAGTGACATCAACCAGCAGCAGACACAGGTTTGCCAGGTTGGGGCTTCAGCTGCTCGCTCTCACCTGGCTACATTGTATCAGCCGCGGTTACATTGGATTTGTTCTGTCACTTCCTACGTAACCGATACATTGTAGCGTTGTACAGCAAAGTGCAGAACGTCGCACTCGCCATATTGTTCTCTCCGTGCGACGATTACAGCAGCAGATTCTCTCATTTACACGCACTGGATGCAAGAAGAGAACAAAGGCTCTGCTGTTAATTTGTTGCATTCACTTGGAGGGTCTGCGGAGTGTCAGCAGGGTCTGCAGGATGCGGCGGGTTTGCACCTAGTTTGCAAGTAATTAACACATTATATGAAGTGTAAATCACTTCCTGTAGATTGTGACAGGTGTTTCTGGGGATGAGCATGGCAGCGTCGTAACAGCGCAGAGGTCGCAGGGCCAATCCACCGACCAGCTCGCACCTGGATTTTGTTGTAAGGTATTTGGGCGGGGGAGGGGAAAGGTATGGAGCGAATGGCGGAAGTAAGATGGCCGCACGTTTTTATACGAAATTGTGACTTTTGAGCAGTTTCAGACCGAGATCGCCAATTTGTGAGAAATGCGTGGGACTTAGCGGAAAAGGGGGCGTGGTCTTGAAGTGCCCAACACATTTACTTAAATTTGCACCAAATTAAGGCAGAAATTTACTACAGATCCCAAGTGGCGCTTTTTTTTTTTTTTTTTTAAACAGGTGCATTAACACTGAAATTTAGTCTTTGGCGCATTAAGAAAGGTGTATTAACTGGAAATCTTAATACATTTCCTCTATAGAGCAGAATCTATCAGCCCTGGCATTAAATACCCCCATCTTAATACAATTGGTGCCTCTTAATCCTGTACACTTAAGGCTTAAAGGGGTTGTCTCACTCCATTGCTTCCTCTCACGCCAGTCCTGCTTTCTTGGTTTCATTTTGAATTCAGGGGGGTGATTACTGGCTTCCACTAGGCTGCAGTAGAAACCAGGTCTGTAGCTATAGCAACCAGTGCTGGCAGCCTATCAGGAGAGATGGAACAGGTCTGTAGCTATAGCAACCAGTGCTGGCAGCTTATTGGGAGAGATCAAACTGGTCTGTAGTTATAGTGCCCAGCACTGGCAGCCTATCAGGAGAGATCAAACAGGTCTGTAGCTATAGCGACCAGTGCTGACAGCCTATCAGGAGAGATGGAACATGTCTGTAGCTATAGCAACCAGTGCTGGCAGCCTATCATGAGAGATCAAACAGGTCTGTAGCTATAGCGACCAGTGCTGGCAGCCTAGTAAAAAGGCTGAGTATGCGAACTCATTGCCCCTCGTAGCTATAGAACCAGTGCTGGCAGCCTATCAGGAGGGATCACACAGGTCTGTAGCTATAGTGACCTGATTCGCTGATGCAGCCCATACAAGAGGGGATATCTAGGAATAGGTAGGACACTGTTAATGAACACATATTGCAAAGTGACTTGTTTTTGCAAGATCTTTAACATAAAAAGCAATCCTTGTAGTGAGACAACCCCTTTAAGGGGGTTGGCTCACCATGCAGAAGGAGCTTTAGATTCATCATGTTTCTCCATGGTTAGGCTGTGGGTGGTTCAATAGCAGTGATTAACACATCAGCTCTGTATTAGCAGCTTTTCTAATTGCACTGGCACGAGAACAGGAGAAGTTATCTATAGTGCAGAGAGCTTTAGAGTTCAAAGTAACCAAGTCATTAGTCTCCTTTATTGTTAAGAGATAACACACTCTGTTCTCAAGCTGCCGGCGTCCTGTGTGCCGATCTGTGGTGACATCACTACCTGCAGAGAGCAAAGAGAGAAGGGGAGAGCAGGACGGTAAACAGTGAAACCTGAATGCACTCAGAGCAGATAAAATCTCTCTTATGTCCTAAACAAGGCAAAATAAACAAAGCAATGTATTTGGAAAAAGTCTGGATTTACCTTTCCCTACATGGTGAAAGCTAATCTTTGTAGCGAGACAACCCCTTTAATACACTTGGTGCATGTATTCCTGCTCCTGGCTAATAAAAATCTACGCCACCCAGGACCTAGAGGAGATTTCTTCTACAATTGATGCTACTTTTTGGTACAAATTTTAGTAATTGTTTCAAGGCCCTGTGCCAGCATTGGCTCCAATCTCTACCGTTACTGGCGGGCAGCAGCTGCTGCCTACTGAGTCAGCTCTGTACTCCCTTAGCAGTGCCATGCCGTGCTGCATGGTGGTTAAAAAGCACATCTAGTCATGCGATAACCAAGCCCTCATATGGACAAAAAAAATGACTCGGGGTAAACACTCAAATGTAACATAAGCAATAAGGGGTGAAAGGTAAAACTGTAACAAGTTGTTAAAAAAAAAACAGTTAAAATGTAATAAAATACATTTATAAATGATATTTTTCTGTTTCGCTGTTTTGTCTAGAAATTCTATTGGGGGTATGACCGGGGCTGCGCCCTTCTTCTGTGGTGCTTTGAGCCAAACTGTAGTCACCCCATTCTATAGATGTAGGAACGGTCATAAAAACTTAGCACAAACTGCGCCCGACACAATGAATGCACCAATGACGCTGGGTCGTGCCGCACCAGATTTATGCAGTGCACCAAAAATGCGGACACGTTAGGTGAGAAATCGTCAAAGTGGCTGAGACCAGTTTGGCCGTAGAACGGGACATGTATAAAGTGCAGGGAGGCGTCGGATCATGCACTGAGGTGGAGCGGGCGAGGAGGCGCCGGGTTCAAACATTCGCCCCAAGTTTTTAATTCACTGCAGTTGTTTATTTTTCCCAACGTTCAGTCGTCGCGAGGACAAAAACTTGGCAGCAAATACGGGAGGGTTTGTTCTGCTGCCTCTTCTTGGACGCCTGATCTCGTGCTCGCCAGTCCCGCTCTTTGGCTTTCACCTCCTCTGCCGACTATCTCGTCAGTCTCCTGATTTCTGGTGAGATCACCGGCTTGACTGCATCGGGCTCGGTGAGATTTCAGGTCAAGATCCTACAAGTCATCCTCTGCTCAAAGATCCATCACAACTACATCGACATGACAGAACTCTCCGTGCAACTCACTGTGCAGACTCCTCGGTGCAGACTCCTCGGTGCAGACTCCTCGGTGCAGACTCCTCGGTGCAGACTCCTCGGTGCAGACTCAGCAGTGTAGACTCCGCAGTGTAGACTCCTCGGTGCAGACACCTCAGGGCAGACTCTGCAGTGTAGACTCCGCAGTGTAGACTCCTCGGTGCAGACCCCTCAGGGCAGACTCCTCGGTGCAGACTTCTCAGCGAAGAGTCCTCGATGCAGAATCCTCGGTGCAGACTCTGCAGTGTAGACTCCGCAGTGTAGACTCCTCGGTGCAGACTCCTCGGTGCAGACTCCACGGGGCAGACTCCGCTGGGCAGACTACTCGGGGCAGACTCCTCAGGGCAGACTCCTCAGGGCAGACTCCTCGGTGTAGACTCCGCAGTGTAGACTCCGCAGTGTAGACTCCTCGGTGCAGACTCCTCGGTGCAGTATCTGCAGTGTAGACTCCGCAGTGTAGACTCCTCGGTGCAGACTCCTCGGTGCAGACTCCTCTGTGCAGACTCCGCCGTGCAGACTCCGCTGTGCAGACTCCGCTGTGCAGACTCCTCGGTTCAGACTCCTCGGTTTAGACTCCGCTGTGTAGACTCCGCGGTGCAGACTCCTCGGTGCAGACTCCACGGTATAGACTCCGCAGTGTAGAATCCTCGGTGCAGAGTCCTCTGTGCAGACTTCGCAGTTTAGACTCCTCGGTGCAGAGTCCTCTGCGCAGACTTCGCAGTGCAGACCCCTCGGTGCAGACCCCTTGGTGTAGTCCCCTCAGTGCAGTCCCCTTGGTGCAGACTCCGCAGTGTAGACTCCTCTGTGCAGACTCCTCGGTGCAGACTCCTCGGTGCAGACTCCTCGGTGCAGAGTCCTCAGTGCAGACCCTTTGGTGCAGAGTCCTCTATGCAGAGTCCTCAGTTCAGACCTCTCGGTGCAGACTCCTCTGTGCAGACTCCTCGGTGCAGAGTCCCCAGTGCAGACTCCTCAGTGCAGAGTCCTCGGTGCAGAGTTCTCAGATCAGACCCCTCGGTTCAGACCCCTTGGTGCAGAGTCCTCAATGCAGAGTCCTCAGTGCAGAGTCCTCAATGCAGACCCCTTGGTGCAGACTCCTCGGTGCAGAGTCCTCAATGCAGACCCCTTGGTGCAGACTCTTCGGTGCAGACTCCTCAGTGCAGACTCCTCAGTGCAGACTCCTCGGTGTAGACTCCTCAGTGCAGACTCCTCAGTGCAGACTCCTCAGTGCAGACTCCTCGGTGCAGAGTCCTCGGTGCAGAGTCCTCCGTGCAGAGTCCTCGGTGCAGAGTCCTCGGTGCAGACCCCTCGGTGCAGACTCCTCAGTGCAGAGTCCTCGGTGCAGAGTCCTCAGTGCAGAGTCCTCGGTGCAGACTCCTCGGTGCAGAGTCCTCGGTGCAGAGTCCTCGGTGCAGAGTCCTCGGTGTAGACTCCTCGGTGCAGACCCCTCGGTGCAGACCCCTCGGTGCAGACTCCTCGGTGCAGAGTCCTCGGTGCAGACCCCTTGGTGCAGAGTCCTCGGTGCAGAGTCCTCGGTGCAGAGTCCTCAGTGCAGACTCCTCGGTGCAGAGTCCTCGGTGCAGAGTCCTCGGTTCAGACCCCTCGGTTCAGACCCCTTGGTGCAAAGTCCTCGGTTCAGACCCCTTGGTGCAGAGTCCTCAGTGCAGACTCCTCGGTGCAGACCCCTCGGTGCAGACTCCTCGGTATATAGTCCTCGGTGCAGACTCCTCGGTGCAGACTCCTCAGTGCAGACTCCTCAGTGCAGACTCCTCGGTGCAGAGTCCTCGGTGCAGAGTCCTCGGTGCAGACTCCTCAGTGCAGACTCCTCGGTGCAGAGTCCTCGGTGTAGAGTCCTCGGTGCAGACCCCTCGGTGCAGAGTCCTCGGTGCAGACTCCTCGGTGCAGAGTCCTCGGTGCAGAGTCCTCAGTGCAGTGTCCTCAGTGCAGAGTCCTCGGTGCAGACTCCTCGGTGCAGAGTCCTCAGTGCAGAGTCCTCGGTGCAGACTCCTCGGTGCAGAGTCCTCGGTGCAGAGTCCTCTGTGCAGAGTCCTCAGTGCAGAGTCCTCGGTGCAGACCCCTCGGTGCAGACCCCTCGGTGCAGACTCCTCGGTGCAGAGTCCTTGGTGCAGAGTCCTCAATGCAGAGTCCTCAGTGCAGACCTCTTGGTGCAGACTCCTCAGTGCAGACTCCTCAGTGCAGACTCCTCGGTGCAGAGTCCACGGTGCAGACTCCTCAGTGCAGAGTCCTCGGCGCAGAGTCCTCGGTGCAGAGTTCTCAGTTCAGACCCCTCGGTTCAGACCCCTTGGTGCCGAGTCCTCAATGCAGAGTCCTCGGTGCAGAGTCCTCAGTGCAGATCCCTCGGTGCAGACACTTCGGTGGAGACTCCTCGGTGCAGACTCCTCGGTGCAGAGTCCTCGGTGCAGAGTCCTCGGTGCAGACTCCTCAGTGCAGAGTCCTCGGTGCAGAGTCCTCAGTTCAGACCCCAAGGTTCAGACCCCTTGGTGCAGAGTCCTCGGTTCAGACCCCTTGGTACAGAGTCCTCAGTGCAGACCCCTCGGTGCAGACTTTTCGGTGTAGACTCCTCGGTGCAGACCCCTCGGTGCAGACTCCTCGGTATAGAGTCCTCGGTGCAGACTCCTCGGTGCAGACTCCTCGGTGCAGAGTCCGCAGTGCAGACTCCTCGGTGCAGAGTCCTCGGTGCAGAGTCCTCGGTGCAGACTCCACGGTGCAGACTCCTCGGTGCAGACTCCTCGGTGCAGTGTCCTCGGTTCAGACCCCTCGGTTCAGACCCCTTGGTGCAGAGTCCTCAGTGCAGACTCTTCGGTGTAGACTCCTCGGTGCAGACCCCTCAGTGCAGACTCCTCAGTGCAGACTCCTCAGTGCAGACTCCTCAGTGCAGACTCCTCGGTGCAGACTCCTCGGTGCAGAGTCCTCGGTGGCAGAGTCCTCCCGGGGCAGACCCTCGGTGCAGACCCCCCGGGCAGACTCCTCGGTGCAGGAGTCCTCGGTGGGAGAGTCCTCCCGGTGCAGACTCCTTGGTGCAGACTCCTCGGTTTCAGAGTCCTCGGTGCATAGTCCTCTGTGCAGAGTCCTTGGTGCAGACTCCTCGGTGCAGACTCCTCGGTGCAGACTCCTCGGTGCAGAGTCCTCGGTGCAGAGTCCTTGGTGCAGACAATCTGCTTGTGATCAGCGAGTCCGCGTCACCGCCTGAGATGTTTTGTGTTTGGAGTTTATTGTTTGATTTTTTTTCCTCATCATCAACAAATGTCACAATAAAATCTGCACCACAAGAACGCGGCGCTGAATGGTGGGACCCGATTTCTACTGACACAGCAAAAGCCGAGCCTGGAATGCAGCACAGAGGGTGGTCCGAGCCCAAAGCCGCCCCCGACATCTCCGGCTTCATCAGCTTTGGTTACAGAAATAAATAAACATCTGTGAAGAAAACAGGACATTATTTCATAACATAATAATGCACAATGGCCGAAGCTCTGGAAACAAGACCTAGGACAGATGTGTGTGAGAAAGAGGGGGGAAAAGACAAAAAGGCATCTGTCTGCTCCGGGGCCCCATACACAGTAGGGTTAGCAGAGGTGCAGTGACATCTGTCTGCTCCGGGCCCACATACACAGTAGGGTTAGCAGAGGTGCAGTGACATCTGTTTGCTCTGGGGCCACATACACAGTAGGGGTTTGCAGAGGTGCAGTGACATCCGCTGCTCCAGGGCCCATAAACCCGTAAGGTTAGCAGAGATGCAGTGAAATCCATCTGCTCCGGGCCCCATACACAGTAGGGTTAGCAGAGGTGCAGTGGTCTCTGCTCCGGGCCCCCTACACAGTAGGGTTAGCAGAGGTGCAGTGACAAACCGTCTGCTCTGGGGCCACATACAACAGTAGGGTTAGCAGAGGTGCAGTGACATCCGCTGCTCCAGGGCCCATACACAGTAAGGTTACAGAGATGCAGGTGACATCCATCGCCCAGGCCCCATACACAGTAGGGTTAGCAGAGGTGCAGTGACAGCCGTCTGCTCTGGGGCCCATACACAGTAGGTGTTTTGCAGAGGTGGGAGTGACATCCATCTGCTCCGGTGGGGCCCATACACAGTAGGGTTAGCAGAGGTGTAGTGACATCCCTTGCTTGGGGCCCCCATACACAAGGGGA
>JAODAL010085739.1:0-10482 GCA_025379985.1 Phyllomedusa bahiana
AAATCAGTAACAGAGTTATAGTCGGGCAACCAGGTAACCTTAGTAACCTATGTGCACTCAAAAGAACATAAAATATCTCTTATCTCAAGACTATAGTAAAATCTAGTCACCAATGTATTTAGAAAAAGTCTTAATTTCATCGTCCCTTAATGCTGAAAGCTAATCTTTGTAGTGAGAAAACCCATTTAACTCAACTCAGAACTCTCTAGAACTGAACTAGCCTCCTAACATGACAAACCTGCAGCTTCTCCCTTTACTGAGGATACACTTGCTCCTTCTGGCTGAACCTGGTCACATGTAATGTTACATACAAAGTCACATGTAAGTGCCTGTGGTAAAACTCAGTGTATGACATGAACATATATAGATTCAGAGGTGTGAAAAAGTATTTGCCCCTTCCTGATTTCTTTATCTTTTGGATGTTTGTCACACTTGACACTTGTATCTCTTGACCTTCATCAAAACTAATGGTGTTCCTAATGCATTGGTGCCGTGGATTCAGACCTAATATGAACAGCTAGTAGAATGTTTTTTTTTCTTCTTTACAATATATTGCATCTTGCATTGTTACTGTAATGTTTATGCTCACAATATAATTGGTACTTGTAGTAAGTAAGTCTTTCTTTCTGCATGTCTCTCAGCTTACAGCAGCATCTTGGAGCTCTCTCGAATAGACACAAGAGCAGCGGCATGGTGTGCTGCAGGGTCTCCTGTATAATTGCTTTTCTTTTATTGCCTCTTCTCCTTCTTCTCCAGAGTGGTACTGTCTGAAATGTTGCTGATCACCTGTTTTCATGTGCACAACGACAGTATTAACGCCTGGAGAAGAAGAAAGATAAAAATGGAAACACAAGTCTGAGATATTAAAACATTTGTTCAGTGCATCTGGAGCAATTATCATAACTTTCCTTCGCTGTATAACAAAGTCCTGTATTCTATAATCATTTCACACCCATCTGTGCTTTAACCACTGAAACAAATGGCATTAGCACTGGCAAACAAAAAAGGAGGGAGAGGGTCCACAACTCTAATGAAAAAAGACTAACCATTAATAGAAATATTTAATACTAAATACATACAGTGTCTGGTGGATACAGATATGATAAAAAGCTAAAAAAAAACTGTTTTATTATCAATAGATAAATAGCAAAACCAAGCAGCACCATATAAATCAATGGTCCCAACCAGGGGCGTAACTACCGGGGTAGCAGGGGTAGCAGTTGCTACGGGGCCCCTGCGCTTAGGGGGGCCCCGGGCGTCTCCCCGGCTGCCCCCCGGGTAATGCCGCCCCGGGCCCGCCAGCGTGAATTTAACAGTTCACTGCGGTGGCGGGGAGGGGGGGGCCCGCGCATCCCCCCCCCTAAACGCCCGGCCCCCCCCGGGCCCGGCGTTCAGAGGCGCGTGGCTGGAGCAGATAAGGAGCGCCGATCGCTCCGCCCGCATTTCCCCCTGCCGGGCTCGGGACGTGGGCCCGCGGTGCCCCCGTCCCCCACCCCCTACGCCGCCCGCGCTAGACAGAGGCGAGGGAGAGAGCAGAGGGAGCGAGCGGCGCATCGGGGGGCGTGGCCGAGGTAAAAGTGTTTTCTTATTCCATATGCCCCCTATCCCCCCCATATCCCTCCCTTCCCCCCCCATATGCCGCCTAAAACCCCTTTCCCCTGAAACTCCCATATCCTGCCTATACCCCATAGCCGCCAAACCCCCCCATATCCCTGCTATACCCCCCATATGCCTGCCAAACCCCCCATATGCCTGCCTTCCCCTCATTCCTGCCATCCCCCCCCAAATCCGCATACCCCCCCATATGCCCTGCCTAACCCCCATAGCTGCCAATACCCCCATATCCCTCCCTAGACCCCCCCAACCTGCCTATCCCCCCCCATTGCCTGGATTCCCCCCCCATTGTCTCCTATCCCCCCTAAACCCCTGCCTAAACCCCTATATCCCGCCTATACCCCCCAAATGCCTGCCTATACCCCAATGCCTGCCTATACCCCCATATGCCTCCTATACCCCCATATCCCTGCCTATCCCCCCCCATATGCCGCCTATACCCCCATACCCTGCCCCTATACCCCCCAATGCCCCCCTATCCCCCCATACCCTCCTATACCCCCCATATGCCGCCTATACCCCAATCCCGCCTATACCCCCCCATGCCTGCCAAACCCCCCCCCAATGCCGGGATTCCCCCCCCCTATTCTGCCAAACCCCCCTATTTTCCCTCCCTTTCCCCCCCATATGCTGCCTTCCCCCCAAATCCGCCATACCCCATATGCTCCCTTTTCCCCCCATATCCTGCCAAACCCCCCCATTTCCTGCCTATACCCCCCAAGCCTGCCTTTTCCCCATATGCCTGTCTATATCCCATACCCTGCCTATACCCCCATATGCCTCCAAACCCCCCCCCTTAGCCTGCCAAACCCCCCCTATGCCTCCCAAACCCCCCCCAACCCTCCTATCCCCCCCCATATGCCCCCCATCCCCCCCCATATGCCTCCCTATCCCCCCCTAATGTGGATATACCCCCCCATAGCCCGCCCTATACCCCCATATGCCTGCCTATACCCCCAAATGCCTGCCTAAACCCCCATATGCTGCCTATACCCCCCAAAAGTGCCATACCCCCATACCCTCCTATCCCCCCCAAGCCTCCCTATCCCCCCATTTCCTGCCTATCCCCCTATAGCCTGCCTTACCCCCCATAGCCTGCCTAAAACCCCCCATATGCCTCCTATACCCCGCCTATGCCTCCCTATCCCCCCTCAATGCCTCCAAAACCCCCATTCCCCTCCCATACCCCTCAACCTGCTTATACCCCCTCATAGCCTGTTAAAACCCCCCATACCTGCCTATACCCCCCTTTTATGCCTGCCATACCCCAATAGGCCTCCCTATACCCCCCATATGCCTGCCTATACCCCCCAATGCCTGCCATACCCCTCAATTCCTGCCTATACCCCCCCATATCCCTCTTATAAACCCCATTGCCTGCCTTTTCCCCCACATATCCCGCCTTACCCCCTTTGCGCCTACCCCCCTCATATCCCTGCCTTACCCCCCTTTTATCCTGTCTATCCCCCCATATGCCTGCCTATACCCCATGTGCCTCCTATCCCCCCAAAACTGCCTAAAACCCCCCGAAAATCCCTCCTATACCCCCATATGCCTCCAATCCCCCCCGGACCCCCCTTTATACCCCCCGTATCCTCCCTATTCCCCCCGAAAGCCTACCCCCCCCCCCGTATGCCTGCCTATCCCCCCCCCCTATCCTGCCTATACCCCCCCGTATCCCTGTTTAAACCCCCCCCATATGCCTGCGTAACCCCTTCATATCCCTCCTATCCCCCTTCATAGCCTCCCTATACCCCCCCCAATCCCTCCCAATCACCCCCCCGTATGCCGCCATACGGCCCCCACAGCCCCTATAGGGCCCCCCTCCTCCCGCCATATACCCCCCCACACCCCTCCCGTATCCCCCCACATGCCTACCGAAACCCCCCAAAACCTGCCTTAAACCCCCAATCCCACCCCCGTCACTTATGGGGTCCCCTTTAGCTACCAAAACCCCTTTTCCTATTGGCCCCTATACCCCCCCCAACCCCTGTCTCCCTTTTGGGCTCCCTTAGCTACCTAAAAACCCTGCCTCCTTAGGGGACCTATTGGCCCCTAAACCTTCCCTATTGGGGCCCCCAATACCCTATCAAGCCCTCCTCCAAAAGGGACCCCTTAGCCGGGGGGGCAGGTGCTGGAAAAGTAGGATTCTAAAATTTGGTCTAAATCTGCAGGGACAAGGGGCGGAGACGCATCATATTGGACTGGACTGGACAGAAAAAAAGAAAAAGTCAATGAGGTCAGGAAACGTCACCTGTGAGTCCAAGATGTAACTGAAAGTAATACTATTGTCTGCACGGCTGTATACACTGAAAATATCCCACAAAAGGGTCACTGAGGGAAAGGGAATACAGTCGGGCAGACCCGTGTACACTGGGTTTCTACCAATTGGTCACTGTATGGTGGTTATATACACTGCAGACCCTGTTCCCCTGGGTCTACCACTATTGGTCATGTATGGGGAAATTTATACACTGCAACCTTTGATACGCATACCACTATATGGTCACTGATAAAAGGTAATATACAGTTGCGGACCTGTGTACACTGCTATCACCACTATATGGTCCCTTTTGGGAAAGTAAATACAGTCTGCAGAGCCTGGTACACTGGGGTCTAACACATATGTCACTGTAGGAGGTAATAACGTCTGAGACCTGTTACACGGTGTCTACCACTATATGGTCACGTATGGGGTTATATACAGTCTGCGAGCTGGTACCGGGGTTCTACCCTATAGGGCACTGTATGGGGGGGGGGAATATACAGTCTGCGGGCCTGTGTACACTGGATATACCATAATGGTCACTTTTTTTATTTTATTTATTATTATTTTTATTTTTAGACGTATTGGTCTTTTAGACTGATCAGTAAAGTGTGGGTTTATTATTCATCACTATGTGGTGGGAATTTGTGGTTGGTTTGGGGTTAAAGGTCCTTTTGTAATAGTTTATTTTGGAATTGGTCTTAGTATAGTGGATTGATTGGTAGCAGTATGATGGGATATGTATGGTGAGGTATTTCCCCTTGTATTATCTATATTATCTAACAGCATGTCCTGGTACATGGTCGTGGTCAAGGGGGTGGGGGGGGGGGGGCCCATCCAAAAGTTTGATTTGGGACCCTGGCTTCTCTAGTTACGCCCCTGGTCCCAACACATATTTCTTTAAAGGGGTCATCCATCTCATTTTATTCAGTTCATTATATTTTAGTAAATATTTCTTAAAATAACTTTTTAAGACTTATGCCTCCTTCACCTTTAGGCGGGCAGCAGGCTCCTATATTACTTGATGCGGCTTCCTCCTGAATAGCGTATGTTGTCCAAATAGCTACTGGGATTGTGCATTGCTCAGGGGGCAACACATCTATTCAAGAATCACGTAATTTGCCCTTTCCAAATGGAACATCACATTTCTTTAGTAGTGGATATGCGCATGCCTCCTGAACGGTGGGCATGTCCAGTAGCCGCCTGGACTACATGCTGTTCAGAAGGCAGGGACATCTTGTAGTATAGGTGCTGCCCACCTGGCTCCCCTAACAGAGCAGGTGACCTTCACCCACCTCCCATAATATATCAGAATATGGCTATTTCCTCTAATAGATCTCAGTCCCTCAACCACCTCCCAACCCAGCTACCCTAACAGAGCAGGAGCCTTCTACAGACACCATAAACAGAGCATGAAATGCCCACCAATGTCCCCTAACAGAGCAGAAGCTGTCAAATTACCACCCGTAACATAATATAACCCACTCAACCACTTCCCCTAATAGAGCAGGAGCTGCCATCCACCTCCCTTAAGAGGTTGTCTCACTACATTGATTCATCTTATCTCAGTCCTGTTTTCTTGGTTTCATTTTGAATTCAGGGGCAGGTTTACTGGCTTCTACTAGGCTGAAGTAGGCCGGGGTCTGTAGCTATAGCAACCAGTGCTGGCAGCCAAATCAGGATAGATCAAACAGGTCTGTAGCTATAGCAACCAGTGCTGGCAGCCTATCAGGATAGATCAAACAGGTCTGTAGCTATAGCGACCTGAGGAGCTGATGCGTTCATACAAGAGGGGATATCTAGGATTAGGTAGGACACGGTTAATGGCCATATTTTACAAAGTGACTTGTTTTTGCAAGGTCTTTAACATAAAAATCAATCCTTGCAGTGAGACAACCCCTTTAACAGAGCAGAAGCTGCCTACAGTACTGTACCTACCTCTACCAACAGAACAAGAGCTGACCACCCGTCTCTCCTAACAAATCAGGAGCAGCCTAACAGCCTCATCTAGCAGAGCAGGAGCTGCCCACCTACTTCCTTTAACAGATCAGAAGCCCAGCCACCTACCTCTCCTAACAGAGTAGGACTCATCTACTCACCAACCCTAACAGAGCAGGAAGGTATGACCTGAATGGAACATCATCAAGTCCTGTTCTGTAAACATTATTGAAAAGAAGGTATACGAGGCATCATTTTACTAAGAATATTTTTGTGAAATACTGAGAATATAACAAAAAATTAAATGAGTTGTAAAACCCTTTTAACTTTGTGTTACACGGCAGACAACAAATGTTTTATTTTTTTTTTAACTTCTCTTTTTTCTTAATGCTTCGATTTGCCCCTTAATATTATTCATATAAATATTAATATGCCGCCCCTCTGCATCATTCCGGCACGTTGCTGGTGGCAGTATCACCACTTTGTGAAGTACTAGAATAAATTGAAAAACTGGCAGTCTGAATCAGGATGTAGACATGTGTCGTCATTAGTGATGAGCGAACAGTAAAATGTTCGAGTCGAACCTCGAACTTTGAGAAGTTTGAGTTAAACTTGAACTTTGAACCCCATTAAAGTCAATGGGAGAAGACGTTCGGGTTAGACACTTTTACTTATCCCTGTGATTCAGAGACTGTTTTCTCATAAGACATTGTGTTTTAAGTTAGTAAGAAATTTTGCTGATGTAAACTAGTCTTCATGGCGACTGTCAGTCACCATGACCACAATGCAATGCGGGCATGGTGACATCACAGACAGCCCAGAAATGTTTCTTACAACGCTCCCAGACTGTCAAGTACACACAGAGAGCTCCCTACTCCTGCCGTTGCCTTAGGTCCAGCGATCGTAATGCATCGCTGCTGCTAAGAAGTTAATCACCAGTGCTTGGAGTGCACTTTAATATACCACTGGTCCAATGTCGCGATCGTACAGAGCTTGCTTATGAGCCTGCACGATGTGCAGGACATATTGGTATGTTCCGTGTCGGGAAGGGGTTAAAACGTAATTCCTTAGAGGATCCTTAAAGGGGTTTTGCCACCATGTAATGTTGATGTGGGAACCTCCAAAATGGGTATTTAATCACTTTTCTAAATATATGTGATTAAAAAGAGAGAAAACTCTGAGAGCTACAGCATTTCTCAATCCCCCTTGGTTACCACAAAGCTTCCCCTAGTCACGACCCGGGACTGAAAGGCCGCTCTTGCGTGAATCACTTCTTATCTGATGACAGGCAGAATGAATGGTCTTTTAAGGCACCGGGTAGCAATATGTTTTCTTTTGTATACAGAATAATTAGCTGTAGTGTTGTTAGATCCCTGCTTTATCTGATGAAGAAACTTTCAAGCTGCTGTGTAGAATAGGTTGGTTCTCTTTTGTAGACAGAATTTAAAATTTTATAGTTTGATTATTTGAGTGAACATGTCACAGGATCCCCTTATGCAGGCTCTGTGCTCTGGCTGTGTGTGTCGGTGCGTCTCTGCAGCTCCGGATTTGTTTACTTACATTAATCTTAGCAATAAGGCTCCCCTGACAGTGCAGTGTATAAAGCCTGTGTCTTGCTGTTTTGAATCCACTGTTGTACTTTTTTTTTAGTTCACTTAAGTTTTGAAGCTCCCTTGGATTTCACCTCCCCCCCCCCTCTCCCCTCTCCCACTGCAGCTTCATGATCAGGGGCAAATTTTTTACATCTTGCTTCATGCTGAAAGGTCAGTACAGGCCCTTTTGGCAAATCCCCTTTAAGGTTAAACCCCTCGTGGTTTTTGCTGCCCGATCTGAGAGCAGGGTTTGAAAAAGGGGAAAAAAAGCGAGCTTTTGATGTAGGGGTTTTATAAGCTTTAAAATTTTCAAAATATAATTTTGGGGGGACAAAGAAAAAAGCACGTCCAGGGTTAGTATTTTACAAACCAATCACAAAAGTAAGCTGTTTTCTCACCCGAGCTGGATTACAACTTTCGGACAGCACATCGGGACAGCTTTCTATACGAAATTTTAGCGGCGCCCCCCCTCCCAAAATTTTTACCTGTCCGGCAGGACGGTAAGCCGGGTGTGTAAAATTTCAAAAAAGCAAGGTATTTTTGTAGGGGTTAGAAAGCAAGAGATTCTCGGGTGCTTGGATTTGTGCACTATGCATAAAAACATGACACTATCAATTATGTATATTGTGTGTCCATATATTGGCACCATAACAGTATTAAAATACTAAAATCTACCACGCTACTGTTTTAATTCCATGACGTTTTCTCCAAAACTTAAAAACCCTATATGTCCAGAGTTGGCCTTCCCTTTATCACATTTCCATATTTCACAGAGTTCGCTTCCTCCTCTATCATAAACCCTATATATATCAGAGTTCAGCTTCTGTCCCCCTATATTAATATATACAGAGTTCACTTCTCTCCTCATCATATAAACCCAATATATCAAGAGTTCATTCTGTCCCTCTATCATATAACCCTATATATCACAGAGTCAGCTACTTCCCTCTACATAAAAAACCCAAAAAAAAAAAAAAAAAAATTTTCACAGAGCTCAGCTTCTCTCCTCATCAAAAAACTTATAATTACAGAGCTCACTTCTCCCCCTCTTCATAAAACCCTTATACAAAGGCCAGCTTCTCTCCTCTATATAAAAACCCTATTAGCTATTGATCCATTTCGGGCTGTCCACCCCAAAATGGGATAGGGGTAGTGCTAGCGCTTTTTATAAAAAAAGAAAAATAAAATAAAAATCCTTCCTTTTTAAGAATAAAGGGAAAGATTAGAAAATCCTCTGTATTCTGAGAATTTTATTTTTAAAAATAATATAAAAATCAATTTTTAAAAAAATTCCAAAGCGTTTCGCGTGCATCCTCGCACCTTCCTCGGGATTTGAAAATTTTCACAATCCCTTTCTTAAATATCTACGGGGGGCCCCACCCTTTTGTGAAAGTCCCAATCCTAGTCACCCTTTTCCTTTCTTATACATACAAATAAAACAACGTATTCATAGTCACAAAATACACAACATTTAAAATTGCAAACGCTGCACTCATCCTTTAAAACGGAACAAAAAAACCATTACCTGTTAACATATTCATTTCCTTTTCCCGCCTCTTCTACGTGAAAGTACCTCCACGCAGGCTCCCGGGCCAAGGGAACGGAAGTTCTTTGTCATCAGCCAGGAGTCATGACATCATGGGAGACTCAAGTTTGGGATTGACATGCTCAATGCCAGACAGATCGCAGGACTCCCGCTTCCCTCAATATTAGAAACTGCCATAGAGGATGGGGAAATAAGTGAGGGGGGAAAAAAAAAATCTCTTTTTCCTTCCCTTTTTTTTTTTTCCTACCCCTTTTATCTGTGTCTTTTGCTTCCCCTTAATAAATGACCCTTGGGGGTTTTTTTTTAAAACCTGCAGGGGTTTAAGGGGATTTAAATTTAAAAAATCCAGTACATTTCTTTATTTAAAACAATGCCCGGGGTCTATTTTCCCTTAAACCTTCTGATAAAAAATCGATGGGCTGTACCCCTTTTAAATTATAATTTCCATCTGGGTGTTCATCCCCAGAACTGTCTGGGGAAGGCTATACACTATTCCCTTTTTAATATTTGACTGTGAAAATTCCCCCGTTGGGAGAGTTTTGTGGGGTTTCCTCCCAACGTACTGCTTGGCGCTGAAGGGGAAGATAAAACCCCAAAAACAAGATCTACAGTTCAAAAAAAAAAACGGTCTTAAAATTTTTTCATTTGTGAATGTGGCGAAAAGACTGGGACCCATTTGCAAATAGGCAGGAGTTAAGTTGCAAAGGCTGTGGCTGTGGACCGAGGCGGGGGCCAAATTTTCCATGCCAAATTTTTTGGAATTTTTTTAAAGTGGCAATTAAATTTCCCTGAATTTTGGTGAAGGAGCGAAAGGGGGAAGAGATTGTTTTGAATGTAAAAAATTCGGGGAAATTTTTTAATGTTGAAACTTATTATTGCAGTTTTTTTATTTAACCCCCTTGCCCTAGACAAGAACAAAGTTTCCCCCCCCTCCTTGGGGCCCCCCAAACGATTTTTTTTAAACCCCCCCAAAACCTCCAGCTACATATTAAATGCACAAACGCCGCTCATTTCATCACTGACCCATCTGCCTCTCTTTTCATTTCCTGCTTCTCGCTGCGGGGGACATCTCCCAACCCCGGCCACCTTCCTTTACTGTCCCTCCCACCTCCCCTCAGCCCCCTGAAACCCCGCTTTCCTCTTGCAATTGCTGTCGCCTTTTTCTGCCCCTTTTAAGTGTGCTTAGGGAAGCCCATCCTCTCAACAAAATCAGCTTTCATGACCTTTTTCTCTCCAAAATCCCTCAAACCTGCGGGCCCTCACAGAAAATGGCTCCGCAATCTGACACCCTTTCCCTTGCTCCTCACCTATGGTGGGCTAAAACTTCACCCCCAACCCCCAGCCTAAACAGGCCGGTGGAGGAGTTTTGGGTACTTCTCTCTCCACCTGACTTTCCGGTCCTTTTACCCCCCCCCCTCACTTTCCCCTCCTTTGAGGGCCACACCCCCAACTTTTCAGCCCTTTTCCATCATGTCGCAGTTTCTACGACCCCCCCCGGCTCTCCCCGCCTTCGGATCATTTTGCCA
>JAODAL010085740.1:0-10482 GCA_025379985.1 Phyllomedusa bahiana
AAAACCCCAAAAAAAAAAAAAAAAAGGCCCCCCTTTTTTTTAAAAAAAAAAAAAAAACCCCCCCCCCTTTTTTTTTCCCCAAAAAAAAAAAAAACCCGGAAAAAAACCCCCCCCCCTTTTTTTTTAAACCCCAAAAAAACCCTTCCCTTTTTTAAATTAATTTTTGTTCCCCCAAAAAAATTTAAAACCCTTTTTTTTTTGGAAATTTTTTTTTTTTGGGGAAAAATTTTTCCCCCAAAAAAAAAAAAAATACCCCCCGGAAAAAATTATTTTCCCCCCCCCCCCTTTCTTTTTTTTAAAAAAAATTTTTTTTTTTTTTTTTAAAATTTTAAAAAACTTTTTTTTTTTTTTCCCCCAAAAAAATCCCCCTTTTTTTTAAAACCCCCGCCCGGTTGGGAAAAAAATAAAAAAATTTTTGGAAAAAATTTTTAATTAAATTTTTTATTTGGTTTTTTTTAAAAAATTTTTTTTTTTTAAAATTCCCCCCCCCCCAAAAACCTTTTTTTTTCCTCAAAAAAAAAAAACCCAAAAAAGCCCCTTTTTTCCCCGGGTTTTTTGGGCCCCCCCCAAAATTCCCCCCAAAAATTTTTTTTTTTTTTTTTTTTGGTTTTTGGGCCCCCCTTTTTGAAAAAGGGGGCCCCCCCCAAAATCCTTTTTTTTTTTTTTTGGGGCCCCTTGGTGCCCCCAAAAACCCCAAAAAAAAAATTCCCTGTTTTGGGGGCCCCCTTTTAAAAAAAAAAATTTGTTAAAAAAGGGGGAAAAAAAAAATTTTTTTTATCATTGGGGCAATCTTAAAACCCCCTTTTTTTTGCCCCCCCTTTTAATTTTTTTATTTTTTTTTGGGGGTTTTTTTTTTTCTTTTTTTAAAAATTTTTTCCCAAAATTTTAATTTTTTTAATTCCCCCCCCCAAAAATTTTTAAGGGGTTTTTGCCCCCCTTTTTTTCCCCCCTTTTTTTTTTTTTTTTTTTTTTTCCCCCATTTTTTTATTTAACATGTTTAAAAAATTCAATATGGTTAAATTGGAAATTTTTTTTCCCCCTTCCCTCCCCCCCCCTTTCGCCCCAATTGGGGTTGGCATAAAACCTTTGGCCAAGTTTTTTAATCAAGTGTTTTAAAAACCTCCAATCATGCCCCAATTTTTCCCTGCCCCCCAGTGCCCCTTCCAAACCTTAAAAAATCCCAGATTCCCTTTTTGGGGTAATTAAACATAAAAATTATCCCTTCTTTTATTTTGGTGGTTATTTTTGGATTTAAACTTTTTTTTTTTTATTTACAGAGCCTTAGTAATCGACCCCCCCCCCCCCTTGGCCAAAAGAATCGGGGATATTACCCATTTACTGTGGGGTATTTTCCCTGTTGTGGGTAAAGATTCAATTTTTAAATGGGAAAAAAAATGTTAAAGAGGAATAGGGGGGCCCCCCAAAATACTTGGGGACTCCCTTGTGGGGGGGTTTCAACCCCAAACCTAAAGTAAAAAAAAAGAAACAGCGGAAATCCCCCCCCAGTCCCCCCCCCTGAGGTTATGGTTTAAAAATACCGTTAAATTACTAAACCCCTTTTTTTTTTTTTTTTATTTTTTCCCCATAATCAGTTGAAAGCCAGTTTTTTTTCTTCCCTTTTAAAAAAACCCAAACTTTTGCATACCATTTTTTTTTTTTCCCCCAAGTTTTCCCCCCCTCCAAGGAAAAATTTTCTTTTTTATTCAATTTTTTTTATATTTTTTTACCCAACCTTTTTTTTTTTTTTTTTTTAATGGGGGTGGCACCGTTAAAAAAATTTCAAAAAAAAATTGCCTTTTTTTAGAAAAAAATCTAAGATATAAGAACATTCCAGGTGGGGGGGCCCTCCACCCGGGAAAAAAAAATATCCCTAGTCCCCCCCCCACCCCTAGCCACAAAAACTGAACCTCCCCTCCATAGAAGCTTGGAATGGGGGAAGATTATTATTCCCCCTCCCCCCCCCCCCCTCACAAGGACCCGTATCCTTTTTTTTCCAATGAAAAACCCATGCTGGGGGAACGGCCGTTAAAAGTAACCAATATTTATTTTTTTACCCAGTGGAGGAAATTAAACTTCCCCAAGGAATAGCAATCCTTCCTGTGCGAAAACCTTTTTCCCAAAAAAACAAAATTTTTTTTTTTACCTTACAACAGAAGGGTTTTTTTTTTAAAGCGATTTTTTTTAATTACTGGGGGCCCCCTTTATTAGTTTTTTTGTTTTTTTTTTTTTCCCTGGGAATTCAACTTTTTTTTTTTTTTTTGGAACCCCCTTTTTTTTTTTTGGGGGAAAATAAAAATTGGCGGGGGCCAACCACATTTTGCTTTATCCCGCCCAAATCCTTTTTTTTTTTGGGGGTACAATACCCCAAAGGTTTTTTTTTTTTTTTTTTATTAAGAACCAGGTACCATGTAAAAAAAACTCTTAAGAAAAAAAATTAGGGGGGCCCTTAATCCCCTATGGGGGGGACATTTTCCAAACTTTTAAACTCCCCCCTTCCTTAGGACCACGTGGGGGTGTAAAAAAAAAAAAAAAAAATGCCCCCCAATCCCCCTGGGGAACCCTTGGGGGGGGGGGAAAAGATTTTTTTGTCCCCCCCCCCCCCCCCCTTAAAATTTTAATCCCTTTCCCCTTAAGACGGGAGGCTGGGGCCCCACAAAAAACTTTTATCCCCTTTTTTTTTCCCTGGGGGTTTTTTTAGACAAAAGAAAAAAACCTTTTTAAAGTTGGGGAAGTTTTTACCAAAACATCCTTTCTTCCCCTCTGTTTCAAACAAGGGAAGGGTTTCCATATCCCTCCTTTGGTAAAATACAAATAGTGGGGAGAAAAACAAGGGTTGGGGTTTTTTTAATTACGTTTTTTTTTTGGCTTTTTTTTTTTTTTTTTTTTTTTTTTTTCCCTACATCGCCCTTCCCACACTAACTGTCCCCCCCCCTCCTCCCCCCTTTCATGTAAAATTTTTTTTTCAAAAAGGCCCCCCCACAATTTTTTCCGTTGTTATTAAATTCTTTTTTTTTTTTACATAAATTTTTTTAAAAAAAATATAGTTTAAAAAAATATTTTTTTTTATCTTTGGGGGGGTTAGTTTTTTTTTTTTTATTTATTTTTTATTTTTTTTTTTTTTTTTTTATTTTTTTTTATTAACTTTTTTTTTTCCCTATAGCGGATATGTCCCCCCCCCTTTTTTTCCCCTTTTTTCCGTTCCCCCCCTCCCAGCTTTTTTTTGGCTTTCCCTTTTTATTCTTTTTTATTTATTTTTTACACACTTTTAATTTATTTTTTTTTTTTTTTTCCCCCCTAAATAGGCTTTTTTTTTTTTTTTTTTTAATTTCCCCCCCTTAGTGGCCTTCCTTTCCAACTGCCCTTCCTGTATTTTTTTAGTAAGTTTTTGAAAAAAACGCTTTTTTTTCTTTTTTTTTTTTTTTTTTTTTTTGGGGTTTTTTTTTTTTTTTTTTAATTGGCCCTCCTTTTTTTTTACATCCCCCATGGGGGTGTTTTTTTTGGAAATCCACCCATTGGTGTTTTTTTTTTTGTTTTTTTTTTTTTTCCCCCCTGTTTTTTTTTTTTTTTTTTTTCCCCCCTTTTTTTTTTTTTTTTTTTTTTTTTTTATTACCATAATGTAATGGGTACCTTCTCCCAACAGTGGTAGCCTAAGGCATTGGGGGTTTTTTTTTTTTTAAAAAAATATCCCATTTTATTAATTTTGGTTTTTTTCTTGGGGGGCCAAATAATTTTTTTAAAAACCACAGTTTCTCCCAGTCCAATTACGGTTTTTTTTTTTTAAATTTTAAAGGGCCCTCCCCTAAGCAAGAAATAAAATTAGCCCCTTTTTCCTTAAAATTTCAGTGATGTGTATTTTTTTTTTTTTTTTTTGGGCTTCCTTTGGGAAACTAAAAAAAAAAACTTCTATTGAAAAAAAAGGATAAACCGGAATAAAATTTTAATTTATATTTATTGGTCCACTAAATATCCCCCCTAGGTGGCCCCTCAACCTTGGAAAAACCTTTTTAAACAAAATTCTTTTTTAACATCAAATTTTATTTCTAATTGGTAGGGTATTTATATGGCAAATAACAAGCGGGAGGCAACAAGGCCCCTCCCCCCGGAAACGTAAAGGGCCATAGAAACAATCAAGGAAAAATATTTGAAAAAAAATAAATTCACCCTAATTTGCCCTAAATGTAAAAAAAAGGGTGGGGATTTTCCTAATAGGTAAACAAAACCCACTTATTCCAGGAAAAAAAAAAAAATAAAAAAAATTGCCCCCTTTTTTTAAAACAGACAACCCGATATTTAAATTAAAAGGGTTCCAATATTGTGTTTTTTTTTTAAAATAAAAAAATAAAAAAAAAAACAATAAAGGGAAAAAAATTAAAAATAAAATGGGAAAAATAGGTTATGGGCAAAAAGTAAAAAAGTTTTTTTTAACACAAAAGGGTTTTTGCGAAAAATAAAATTTTTAAAAAAAAAAAAAAAAACTGCCCAATACCCAGTTGGGGGGTTTTTTAAAACCCCTCAACGAATTTGGTGGGGTTATTAAACACACTTTTTGTTTTTTTTTTGCAAAAACTTTCCCAATACAGTGTTGAATGTCCCAATTAAAATAAGAAAAAAAACAAAATTGGTAACTAGTTTTTTAAAAACTTAACAAACGTTTAATTAAATAAAGATTTTTATTATTTCTTCAAAAGTAAATTTTATAAAAAGTCAATTAATTTATTAAAGATTGTCCCAAAACGAAATATGGCATTAAAAACCTTGGCAGGCTTAAACCGTTAAATGGTGGGGGAAAACAGTTTTTTTTTTTATTTTAAAGTTGGGAAATACTGTTTGTCAATAATTAATAGGGTACAACAAGGGTAAAATGCCTTAGTGGGTAAAATCATGGAATTCAGTATGCCCCCCTTTTATTCCCTTCCTATGTGGGAAAAAGTTAAAAAAAAAAAAAAAATATTTCCCCCCCCAAGCCCAATGGGGGTAAGGTAATTTTTTATTTAATAAGAAAAATTTAATTATAAAAAAAATAAATGCAAATTTCCAATTATTAAATTCCCTTGATTATGTTGACCTGGGGTACGGTCCCGCCTTTTGTAATGCCCACGGGTTTTTTAATATTTTTACTATCAATTTAAAATCCAGTTATAACCGAGGTAGGGTTTATTTTTTTTGCCCAATCTTTTTCCTCTCAACAACAACCAAAACACCGGAGGAGGGAAAAAGGAAAGGAAAAAAAAAAAGAAGAAGAGGGATGGTGGCCAAAAAACCTAACCTTCTTCCTGGTTTTTAAAAAACCCTGGAAATTTTAAATGGAAGAAAATTTTTAAACCCGTTGGCCAATTAAACAGCCGGAAACAACCGTAACAACCAGGTTCCCACATAATTCAGAAAATTATAATTGAATGCAATTAAAATAAAAATTCCCTTTTTATATAAATTAACCCTTTAACATTGCTTGAAATAACTTTTTTTTTCCCACATAGAAAAAGAAAAAGCATAAACTGAAAATTCAAACTTACCACCTAGCAAAAAAAAAATTTTTACCTCCTTTTATGGGGGTGGGTTTTTAACTATTTTATATTGGCAAAAAAAACAGTTTTTTTTCCACTTTAAACTGTCCAACAATACTGTAAAAAGCAAGCCAGTTTTTTTTTTTTTTTGGGGGCCCTAAATTCTGAAAAAAAAAATACTTAATAAAATACTTTTTTTTTATTTTATAAAAACCTTTTTTTTTTTTGGGAGAAAAAACTTTATTATATCCCGTGGGGTAAGTTAAAACTAAGTATTAAAACCCATTTTTTTGTCCCCCTAAATTATAAATGGAAAAACATTTTCAACTGTAATTGAAAATGTTTATTGGGCAAAAAAGTGTTTAAAAACCACCCAATTTCGTTTTGGGTTTTTAACACCTGAAAAAAAATGGGGGCAGTATTTTATTTTTTTATTATTTTTTTTTTTTTTTTTTTTTTAATTTTCATTCCGGCAAACCTTTTTTGTGGTAAAAAACTTACTTGGCCAAACTTAATTTTTTTATTCCCAAGTTTTTATAATTAACTTTTTTTTTTTTTTTTTCCCTTATTGTATTTTTTATTTTTTTTTTTTTTTTTTTTTTTTTGTTTTTAATTTTTTTTTTATTTTTTAAAAACATATTTGGAAAAAACCCAGATTAATATTTTAACCCGTTTTTTTTGGGTGTTCCCCCCCACCCCCTTTTTTTTTTTTATAAGGGCATTTTTTTTTTTATTTTTTCCTTGGGGAAAGTTGTTTTTTTTGGGGTTTTAACTTTTATTTTAGAAAAATCACTTTTTTTAAACATTTTTAAGAAAAATTAGGGGTGGGGGGTGGAATAAATTTTTTTTTTTTTTTTCAAATATCCCCCTGGAAAAAATTTTTCCCTGCCCCTTTTTTTTAACTTCCCCCGGGGGCTTTTTGTTGGGGCACTTCCCCCGCTTTGTTTTTTTTGCAAAACCCTTCCCAATAGGAAAAAATGGAATTGTAAAAAAAAGGAATGTAAAAGGTTTTTCCCAGGTTGAAAGGGGGCCAAAAAAAAACTACCTAAAAGGGGAAATAGTGTGGAAACCCCATAAAAAAAATATAAAAAAATAAAATTTTTTTTATTCCCCCCATTTTTTTTTATCCTTTCCAATAAAGAAAAGGTTTTTTTTTTTTTTGTCAAGGAGCCCCCCCCCAACCAAAAAAAAAACAACCTGTAAAAAATTTTTTTTTATGAGTTTAGGGAAGGCTTTAAAAATTTTAATTTTCCTGGGCCTTAAGGGAGGGGCCCCCCTAAAAAACCCGTTCTTTTGGAACTGGGGGGAGAATGTGTTTTTTTTTTTTTTTAAATTTATGGGTGGCAGGAAACAAAAAAATAAAAAATGGGAAAATATTTATTTTTTTTTTTTATAAAACATCCTAAAGGGCTATCACCACTTGTTGGGGGAGAGGTGTTCACATTACCCTTTTTTAAAATGGTAAAATTAAAAAAAAAAAACAAAAAATTTTAGAAACAGGAAAAACACACCAAATCTGGGTGGTTTGGGGAAAATCAATCAGGGGGGGGATGTAAAAAGTGAAAAAAGGCCCAAAAATAAAAAAAAAACAAAAAAAGTGGAAAAAAAAAGCGTTTTTTTTTATTTTTCTTTCACACTACCTAAAACAAGGAGGGCACAAAAAAAAAAGGTGGGAAGAAGGTGGGCAAAAACTAAGAAAAAGCATTTATAGGGGGGATAAAAAAAAATAAAGTGGGGGGGGTGTGGGGGGGGAGTAAAAAAAAATAAAAGATAAAAAAAAAGGAAAACAGCAAAAGGGGCCCTTGGAGACCGGAAAAGACCAATATCCGCTATAGGAAAAGTAAAACGAACCCCAAAAAAATATTTTTTTTTTTTTTTAACTATAAAATAAAAAATAGTAAAAAGATTTAAAAAACGGAAAAAAATTGGTTGGGCCCCTTTTGAAAAAAACAAAAATACTTGGAAAGGGGAAGAGACCAGTAAAAGAAGGGGGGCGGAATTTGGAAGAACAAAAAAAAAAGGCAAACGTAAAATTAAAAAACAACCTATCAAACTTTTGATTTTTTTTTTTTTCCCCCTCCCACTTGTTAATTTTACCAAAGGGAGGAATTGAACAACCCCTTTTCCCCTGTTTTTTTGAACAGAAAGAGGATAGTGGTAAAACTCCCTCCAACTTTTAAAAAAAAGTTTTATTTTTTTTATTTCTTTTTTTTTTTTTTTTTCCCCTTGTACACCTAAGACCCCAGGAAAAAAATGGAATGGTGGGGCAAAGCCATTCCGACTTAGGAAGAATTAAAAAATAGAAACCAAATTATCCCCAGGGATCCCCCCCAGAATGGCCATACCACCCACCGTTTGGTCCCCCCCCTAAAGAAAAAGGAGTTTTTTTAAGTTTAAGTTGGATTTTGGTCCCCCCATAGAAATAATAGGGCCCCCCCTATTTCTCTTTAAATAATTCCCATGGGGACTTTTGGGGTTTTCCCCCCCTTAAAAATTTAACTTGGGGTAAATGTCCCCCAAAAAAAGGATTTGGGCGCAAATAGCAAAAAAAAAAATGTTTGGGGGGGGGGGTGCCAATAATTTCCAAAAATGGGGGGTTTTTCCCCCAAAAAGGGGTTTGGGATTTTCCCAAGGGAAAACCTTTATAGGCCCCAGTAATAGCTTTTAAACCCTCCCCCCTTGTTTTTGTTAAAAAGGTTTTAAAAAAATGTTTTTTTTTTTGGGGGAACAAAGGTATTTTTTTTTTTTTCTCAGAGGATGCCTAAAATCCCTTGGGAGTTAAAAAAAGCCCTGCACTTGGGGGGGGGAAAAAATAAAATGTAAAAAAAAAAAATAAACCCGATCCACAGCCATGGGTTGTTTTTTTTCAATTAAAGGGGGATCCGGTTTCCCCCTGTGGGGGAGAAAACTAACTCATTCAAGCCCTTTCTTTAATTGGATGAAAAGTTCAAAAGTGCTTAGACCTGGGATCAAGGGGGTGGGGGAGGCATACTTGGGAATGTTCCCCCCCATATATTCCTTTTAAGAAATTTTTTTTCCCCCTAAAAGCATTTTTGATAAAAATACGGGGGGGGTGGCCAACAAAAAAAAAAAGGTTGGGGTTAAAAATAAAAAAAAAAAATGAAAAAGAATTTTTTTCCCTTTTGGGGGGGAACTTGCCCTGGGGGGTGGGGGGGGGGTTAAAAAAATTGGTTAATGCAAAATGGGGTAAGGGGTGAACTTGGCCCTCCCCCCACAAAAATAAGGAAAACATTGAATAGGGGTAGTAAATTAACGGTTAAACAAAAAATACATCCAAACTGGTGGATTGGGGAAAAATTCGCTGGGTTTTTCACTAGTGGGGGGGGTACCACCAAAGAGTCAGGTTTAAAAAAAATTGGGGGGGTGGCCCCCTTAATTCCCCCTCCTTTAACATTTTTTTTCCAATTAATGAAAAATCCTTTACAAACAAAGGGGAAAAAATAACACCAGTTAGAATAAATCGAATCCTTTTTTTTTGCAAGAAACGAAAAACCTTAAGCTTCCCCTTGGTTTTTAAAAAAAAAAAAAAAAGTAAATCAACACCAAATAAGGAAAAGGGAATAATATTGGGTTTATTACAAAGGGAATTTCCCTTGGGGGGAAAAATAATCTAGGGGAGGCCCTGGGCAAGGGGAAAAAATGGGGCAGATTGATGGTTTTGATTTTTAACACCTGATAAAAATGGCAAGGTTTTATGCAACAATGGGGGAAAGAAAAAAAGAATCCATTTTTAACAAAAAATGGAATTAAAAACAATTGTTTTTTAAAAAATGAAAAAAAAAACCAACTGGGGGTAAAAAAGTGGGAACAATGGGAGAAAGGAAAGGTGACTTTTTTTTGGGAAATCCCTGGGGTGGAAAAAACCCACCAAGTAAAAAAAAAAACTTTAAATTGTAAAAGCGAAGGCCAGATGGGGGGGTCCCCCCCCCCCCAGGGGGGCATAAGCAGGCAAGCCCCCAAAGCCCAAATAGGCAAATTCAAATGGGGGTTTTGTCATTAAAAAAGGGGCATAAGAAAATATTTTGTTTTTTGTGTGTGTAACCATATGAAAAAAAATGGAAGAAAACCAAAATTTTAATTCTTCCCCATTTTATAACAAAGTTCCACCTAGTTTTTTATAGGACCACACCATGGGGGAAAATAATTAGGGTGGGGGGGGGTTCAGTATTTTTTTTTTTAAATATTTATTTGGGTGCCACCAAGTGGGGGGTGCACAGGAAAAAGAAACATTATTGGTCAAAAGAAGCTATATTTGGAAAATACAAATAGGTTTATTAAAAAAACAAAGAAAAAGGCGGGGCAACCCCCCAAAAAAAAAAATAAAAAATAAAAAGGACTGGGTGGGACTAACAGTAACAAAAAGAAAGAAGTTGGCAAAAAAATATTTAGGGTTTTTTTTTATTTTTTTTAAGTTTTTTAAAAGGAAATCAAAGAAAAAAGGGCTTTTTTTATCGGGGGAAACAATAAAATAAATTAAATGGTTTTTTTTTTTAATAAATAAACATTCAAAAGGTCCCCAATATAAGAAGGGAAAAAATCCTTTCCTCCCCAACCAGGAATTTTTAAAAAATTTAATACACAGGGGGCTGTACATCTAGAAACCAAGGGGGGCATCCTTTTTTAATGTCCTTTTTGAGGGTGAAAAAACGAAAGTATTTTTTTTTTCTACACATAAAAACATAAGAAAAAAGGATTCTTTTTTATGTTAAGAGCAGTGGTGGGAGACTATTTGGAGAAATTTTCTCCTGCCAGGAGGAACCCTGGGGGGTTCATGGGGGGGTGGGGGAAATTTCCAATGAAACAGAAGTACCAAAAAAGGGGTTTTTTTATTTTTGAAAAATTTTCCCATTTTTTCCTTAATTTTACCCCCCCCCTGGGAGGCGGTAAAAAATAAAATTAATACCAAAGTTTTTTTTTATAAGGTGGAAAAAAACCCTATTAAGGGGAAATTTCAGGA
>JAODAL010085741.1:0-10481 GCA_025379985.1 Phyllomedusa bahiana
GACCTTCAACTTATACCACGCATAGCCATAGGGGTCTGTAGGAAAAAAACTTTAATAAATGGCTACTCTGACACAAGGGAAATGCCCCAATATAAAGTCAAAATCTGAAAAATCAAATCAGCATAAACCTACAATTTGTATGTAAAAAATTTCATTTACTAAATAACAAACATCACAATAATTGAAAGACTACACAGAAAAAAAAGCCTTTACCGTTGGGATAACTGTTTTGGGGAGATTGTTGTTGTTTACGGTTTACCGAAGAAGGAAGAAACCCACACAGCTATGGCGTATACCGCAGTTCTGGATTAAATCCATCCGGCGCCTTTATTATAATACGGAATAAACTATAAATAATAAGAAATAAGAATAAATAAATAAAGTGGTTCCATATAAACAAATATCAAAGTGCTTGGCATGATTGTTACAGACCAGGCTACATGCTTCAGCATTTTCTTATCTTTATTCAATTTGGATGGAAATTACAGGTGACTCCTTCAAACTCTGTTCCTGGCTTAGTTCTTGGGTTTGAGCTAAAAAGCAAGTGACAATTAATAATAGCCACATAGGTTATTAACCCCCTGACCTTACATTTCCCTATATTTTTGTTACTTATTCAAACTACCATTTTTCCTACCTGAAAAGGGGTCTTAGAATGCCCTTCCCACACAAAGTATAGAGCTTACCTCACACCGACTGTGGCATGTCCAGCATCCGTCCAGACCACATTAGGAATAGTCCCCTTACTCTATCTCTATGCTCTTCTTTCTAAGTAGAGAGGAGGTAAAATTAGTTATTAATAATTAAATCTTAGCCCCATAATTCTAGATCAATTAATCATTTCATCTCAAGTATCATTATTAGTCCCTTAATTCTCCACAATAGATACAATCCTTGATCTCTTCCAGGGAGTATGGTTGGCATGCTTGACACTTGTTTTCTTGATGTCTGTAAGGGAGGAGGGAGTAGATCCACTTGGCCACCTCAGGTGATGGTGTAAGTCGCACCAGGGAGCAGAGTCTAAAGGGTTGCTGGTTTTCACCAGAGCTCGCCACAAGGCAGGATGGTCTTGCTGCAGTAGGCGACCCCCAGGTCACTACTCCTGGTGCCCCTTGCCTGCAGTGGTGGCTGAAGTGTGCGCGGTACAAAGTTGTTAGGCAGGCTCATAGTCGGGGACAGGCAGGAAGGTCAGGGCAGGCAGCAAAGGTTTGTATGTCGAGGGACTGTAGCTAAAGTAACTGGTACATGGAGATAATGCTTTCTTGCATAGGCTATGGGCACTATGGATCCGGAGGTGAGGTTAGGGGCAGGCTGGATAATATAGGACTAGCACCTGGCAATTATCCAATTACAGATGCACTGGCCCTTTAAATTTCACAGAGCCAGCGCTTGTGCCCGCTTAGGAGCGGGGACGCGCAAGCCATCCAACAGAGACCACAGAGAGGTGAGTAGCTGCAGTCAGGAACCAGGTTCAAGTGCACCCGTGACCCAACATGCTGGTTACACTGCCACTCGCAGACCCCATCGTGCAGGTAGCAGGGACACAGGTGCTCCCATGACCCTATGTGTAAGTCATTGTCTTTATCATCACTTTCATCCTTTCCAGCTCTGCATCTTTATAATAACGATTCAGTTGCCTTTTTCCTGTGAAACAATTGTAATTAGTATGTGATAACTCCCTCAAAGAAATCAAGAATTGTATCTATTGTGGAAAATTATTGGACTAAGGGCATGTCCCCACTGCACGGGTTTTCAGACGGTTTTTCAGCCGGTTTGCGGTTTTTCAGAACGCCTGAAAAACCGGCCGAAAATTAGCACAATTGTGCTCTATGGAAAACCCGTGCAGCAGTCCCCACTGCACGGGTTTTCCGTCCGGCGGTTTTTCCGGCCGCAAAACATTGTGCTAGCACAATCTTCCGTCCGGTTTCCGGACGGAATCTGTGAAAGCCAATGTGAAGGGGGTGGGCTTATCTCCACTCATCACAGAGAAAAGCCGTCCCCCCCGCGGCCGTGGGGACGGCCGCAAAACGGTACAAATACCGGCCGGCAAACCTTAAATATGCTATACAAGGCGTACCACATGGCAGATTTTTGACAGGCACATTATACACTAATTTAATGCTCCTTAAAACTGGCGTGGAGGCGCCTCTTTTCTGACAAGTCGCCCTTAATCTTTTTTTTTTGTAACTGTATTTTTATTAATATTTTGTTTAAATAAAGATAATTACAGGAAGAGAAAGTTTATAAATGGTATACACCGAAATTCAAGTTGAAGCTAAACAAAGGCATAAGCCTCAATATCGGTTAAAGTAACATGGCATGAAATAACACATTAGCATAAAAACTGAATAACTTGGTGTAGGAAGTGAAGCAGTAGACAGACGTGACAGACTCAGGTGAACACAAGACTGGACACATAGGGAAGGGGGGGGCGGGGGAGGGAAGGGAAGGAGATCGTTTACAAAGCAGGGGAGATGCGTTATGACCGCGACCACTCCCAGTAAGAAATCCAAGGCTCCCATACTACATCATAGACATCAGGCTTGTCACGTATGTGGGACATGAGCCGTTCCACACGCTGCACTTCGCAAATCCGCGTATGCAAGTCGTGTAGGAAGGGAGGGTGCTGCTGTTTCCAGAAGGCAGAAATCAAGCACTTGGCAGCCATGAGAATATGTCGGGCAATCCCAAAAAATATGGGTTAGGGAACCAGGGATGGCACCACACCTCCAGCAGGCACTTGAGATAGCAGGGTTAAATTTATGAAGCAGTTCTGGGGTGTGGTACCAATGCATTAGGATCTTGTATTGATTCTCCTTGTAAGTAGTGCAAGTCGAGGAGACGGCCACTCTGTGCCATATGGTCTGCCACATATGGTATGGGAGCTTCCGACCCAAGAAACTCTCCCACTTGTGCATGTACGGGTAGTATAGTTCTGAGTCTGGGGCAGGATCATTGAGTATGACATAGATATTGGAGATAAGCCCTCTAGACGACAGCCCCAGCTTGCACAACCTGGGAGTGGGATTGGAGAGTGATGAGCCCCCTGTGAGAGTCTGCATGAGATGCTTTATTTGGAGTAAGGAAAATTGTGCCCTAGGCGACAGCTCATATTTATTGCAGAGCTCTGCGAATGGAATAAGTTCCCTGGTGCGAAAGTGGGCTATGTCTGCGAAACGGAATAAGTTGTTTTGCTGCCATGGAGCCACAAAGGGGGCCGAAGTACTGGCCGACAGAAAGGAGATGTAAAGGAAAGAAGACATTGGGGAAGCCAGAGGAAATCTGTCCTGACAATATTTCCAGACGGACTTAGTAAAGGTCATTGGCCCTAACAAGGGCCCAGAGTATGGGACATCTCTAACATGCCACAGAAACATATTGGGATGTAACGGGGCCATCTACAGTTTCTCAATTTCCATCCATTTAGTATATGCTGACAGTGTGGACCATGCAGGGATGACACACAGGCTGGACGCCCAGTAATATTTCCGGATGTTCGGGGCAGCCAGCCCCCCTCTATATTTGCTCGCCATCAGCACCTCCCTAGCAACTCGATGACGACCATGAGCCCATATAAATTTATAAATCGCTGCTTGCAGGGATTTCATAACTTTTAATGGAATTGGCACAGGAAGGGTTTCAAAAAAGTACACTAATTTAGGTAAAATTGTCATTTTAACTGCGGCTATACGTCCCAAAAGGGATAGGGTCATGGAGTGCCATTTAGATAGGAGGGTGCGTATTTCTTGGAAAAGGGAAGGAAAGTTAGCACCGTAAAGGGATTTGTAGTCTGGTGTCAAGTTGACTCCTAAATACTTTAAGGAGGCCGTCTACCATCTATATTTGAACAGAGACCGAAGTTCGGCCATGGACCCAGCGGGAATATTAAGGGGGAGGGCCTCCGTTTTAGACGTGTTTACCTTAAAGCCCGAGAGCCGCCCAAAGTCTTCCAAAAGAATGTGCAAGCTAGAGAGGGAGGGAACAATGTCAGTCAATGTTAGTAGAACATCGTCTGCGAAAAGGGAGACCATGAACTCTTTATCCCTAACATGAATGCCAGAAATGGACAAATCAGACCTAATTTTAGATGCAAGAGGCTCCATACACAGTATGAAGAGTAGGGGAGAGAGGGGACAGCCCTGGCGCGTGCCATTGTATATTCTAAAAGGGGAGGAGGTCTCATGAGGTAATTTTATTGAGGCTGATGGAGAGGAATAAAGACCCTTGATCGCATGCAAAAAATTACCAGTGATACCGAAAGACCTAAGCGTTTCAAACAGGAAAGGCCAACTAAGACGATCAAAGGCCTTTTCTGTGTCAAGGCTAAGGAGAAGAGCTTCATTGTTTTGCAAGTTGGCAACCTCAATTAAATCTATGGCCTGTCTGGTGTTGTCCCCGCCTTGTCGGCATGGGACGAAACCCACCTGATCCTTGTGAACTAGACGCGGGAGCCAAAAGTTCAGACGATTGGCCAAGAGCTTTGAAAAAATTTTAATGTCGGAATTCAGGAAGGCTATTGGTCTGTAGCTTGCACATTCTGATGGATCCTTCCCCGGCTTGGGGATGAGAGTGAGAAAGGGGTGGGACATCTCCTTGGGGATGGGGGAGCCTTTTAGGAAGGTATTATACAGGGGGAGCATGTGGGGGGGCTAACTCCTGAGAGAATGTTTTAAAGTAGGAGTATAGGAACCCATCCGGGTCGGGGGCCTTGCCATTAGGGAGATCTTTAATTACTCCCAGCAGTTCATCCAATGGGGGAGTCAAGTGCCTCAGCGGCTTCCCTAGGCAATCTGGGGAGGGAACAGGACTCGAGATAGGAACCGATCCTAGCAGTGAAGTCCACATCCGGGACCTGGGGGTCCTTAGGCAGAGAGTACAGGTCAGAAAAAAACTGACGGAACAGACTGCCCATAGTTTTGGGGTCGTAGGTCAGAGAGCCATCAGGACCTTTCAGAGCTTGGGGAGTAGAGTTAACCCGCCTATCCCTCAGCTGACTGGCTAGAAGAGTATGAGCTTTATTGCCGTATTCATAGAATTTCTGCTTAGAATAAAGGAGCAATTGCTCAACTTTTCGCAATGCTAGGTCTTTAAGGCAGGATCTGGTCTCAACGATGGAGCGTAAAGTGCGTAAATTTGGCCTGGAGAACATTGTGGTTTGCAAGGACTGGAGACGGAGGTGCAAAGACCTAGTTTGCTCCCTGGCGTCTCTCTTTAACCTAGCCCCCTTGGCGATACACGTCCCCCTGAGAACCGCCTTGTGGGCCTGCCAGAGCGTGGACACAGGGCCTACCGACCCATCGTTCAGTTCAAAGAAGTTATCAAGGGCGCTGCGGATCTCCTCTCTCAGAGCCGGTCTCTTCAACATGGAGTCGTTCAACCGCCAATGGCAGGAACGGGAACGGGGGGGTGCCAGCCTTTAGTAGAAGGGAGACTGGTGCATGGTCTGACCACGATATGGGGCCTATTTGCGCATCCGACATCATACGCAAGGCCGGGATATTGCCGAAGAAGCAGTCCAGACGGGAGTGTGTCTGGTGGGGGGGGATAGAAAGTGAAGGACCGATCCAGAGGGGTGATAAATCCTCCACAAGTCATAGAGACCATGTTTTCTGATCAGTTTGTGTAACTCCGTGGACGCTTGCAATGAAGCCTTGGAGGGGGGGTTTTCCCTGCAGGGAATGTCTATCTGACATCGGGGAGAACACCAAATTGAAATCTCCACCTAGAATAAGGGCTCCCGGAGGAAGTCTGGACAACCTATTTAGCGTGAAAGGAAACGTATTTGAGATGAGTTAGGGGCATAAACAGTGCACAGCGTCAGCGGGCCCCATACAAGGATCCCTAAAGAATAACAAAGCGGCCTGAAGGGTCCAGTTCTGAGCTGGTAACCTGGAAGGGGCAGGAGGCTGAAGTGAGGACCGCTACTCCAGCCTTTTTCTGACCACTGGAAGCGGAATAGGCCACTGGGAAGGCTGCTTTGGCAAAATTAAAGAAACCGCGTGGGTCAAAATGGGTCTCTTGAATAAAGGCGATGTCTGCCTTCAAGGAGCATAGTGCTGAGAACGGACCAACAGAGTCCTCTTGGGACGCATCCCACAATTGTGGAGGGGAAGGTGACAGTCCCTCCAAGAGCCCCCTTCCTGCATGACGCTTGCTAGTGGTACATTGCATGATAGCATTCGTCTGTGGAGACCCCAGAGGGGGAGACAATGGAGGAGAGCGTGACTCCATATGGTTTGTATGTCCCGAGGGAGCAGTGGGAACACGATGGGTGTCAAGGGCCTCCGCTGCACTGGGAGAGTCCCGGGTTGCAAGTGCCTGGGGGCGATCAAAAGCCCCAGGGGAGGTGTAATGTCCAGTGGGACTCAAAGGGGGGTGGGCCTGCACTACCACCGCCATAGATGAGCCAGGAGCCGCAGGCCTGGCAAGCTGAGATGCAACCCCCTGGGTTTTAGAAGGGGTGAACAATTCAGTCTGCGACCTGTTAGGTGGGCACTGGAGCGGGGGCCAGAGGTTGGAGGCCCTGGTCTGTGTGCTGCCTCTACGGCCTTGGCGCTGTTATCAGGGCCAGAGGTTATAATGGCGGCGGCCACGTGGTGCGGCGGGACGGGTGCCAAAAGTTCAGTGTGGCTGAGCAGCTTACCCGGTCCGTCGGAACAGCGGGGAGCGGCAGAGTCTCTGGAGCAAGTCCCGGTGCCCGTGCTGCCTCCGACGTGTTCTGGCCACGGCGGGAAGATGGCGCCGGCTCCTCGGTTTGGCCACGTCTGACGGCGCTGCTGGTGACGAAGCGGTCCAGCCCGTTACCCGGCGTGGGAGGCACAGGTTCGGCGACGGGGGTTCTCCTGGGCATCTGGGACCGTTTTCTCCCCATCTAGGGTCGGCTTCCAGCTGATATGAAGCTTAAACGGGCGACCTGGAAGCGGAGCTCTCTCAACGTGCGTCCATTCACTGACCTCTCCAAGCCACGCCGCTGCCCTTAATCTTTACCCACTCTCATCATGGGTGATTTCAACTTGCCCATTGAGGACCCCATATCTCTTTCTGCCTCTCAGTTTCTTTCACTTACATCTTCCCTTGGCCTCTTGCAAGTTACAGACTCTACCAAACCACAAGGATGGGCACTTTCTTGATCTTGATTTCTGTTGTCTCTCATCAATGTCTAACTTCACTTATGCTCTTTCTGATCATAACCTTATCTCCTTCACCATCACTAATTCTCAGCCTTCTCTGGACACACCTGCCCATCACAGATTCAGAAATATCCGCTCCACCAACACTCACAAACTCATAGACACCATACAGTCCTCACTGCCCCCAATCTCCTCCCTCTCCTGTCCTGACTTGGCTGTCAAACATTACAACTAATGTCTCTCAACCACCCTGGACATATTGTGCCTTGGCACACGCCCCAGACTCGCTTCCTATGGCGATGTTCCAGGTGTGTTGAGTGTCAAAAGCTACCTGCAGACTTTCTCCACTACGAATTCATGCACTGGAATCACACTGCCTTTCACCGCGACAAACAAGATTATTTTACCTCCCTCATCTCAACATTACACAACAACCCTAAATGACTGTTTGACACTTTCCACTCCCTGCTCAGGCCTAAACCTCATGCCCCGGTCACTGACCTCTGTGCTGAAGACCTGGCCACTCATTCACAAAATCGACAATATCAGGCAAAACATTGCCTCTCAATCCTCAAGTAATACCTATCCTGTCCCTCTTGACCCAACAACAGAGAAAGAAGTATCCATGCTTCCATGACCCCATTCCCTCTCACCTTGTCCAGTCTATTTCTCTGGTTGTCCTCTCTCACCTTACTGCAATCTGTAACCTCTCTCTCTCCACTGGGATCTTCCCATCTTCCTTTAAACACGCTGTTACAACCCCTTTACTTAAAAAGCCCACTCTGGACCCGTCCTGTGCTGCCAACTACCGACCAGTCTCTAACCTGCCCTTCATCTCTAAACTCCTGGAACGCTTGGTCTACTCTCGCCTAATCCGCTATCTCTCTGATAACTCTCTTCTTGATCCTCTACAATCAGGTTTCCGCACTTTACAATCCACAGAAGCTGCTCTTGCTAAAGTCTCTAATGACCTCCTCACAGCTAAATCTCAGGGCAACTACTCATTGTTGCGGATTTTTAAATCTGTAAAAAAAAAACGGATTTTACTGTCAAAATCCGTAAAAAAAAGGACTTTAGTGCTAAAATCCGTAAAATACGGATTTATGGCGACAAAAGCGAGAAAACTTTATAAGCGGCAAAATCCGTAAAATAAAACATTTTTAGTGACAAAATCCAGATAACTTTATTAGCACCAAAATCCGTAAAAACGTATTCTAGCGGCAAAATTCGTTAAAAAAAACGAAAAAAAGATTTTAGCGGAAAAATCCATAAAAAACGCATTTTTAGCGACCAAAGTGAGATAACTTTATTAGCACCAAAATCTGTAAAATAAAGGATTCTAGCGCCAAAAGCCAATTAAAAAAACATATTTTTAGCGCAAAAATCGTTAGCAACAAAAGCAAAATAACTTTATTACAAACGGTATGAACGAGGACACATCAGACACTTGTATGCAGAATTGATAAAGTTTAACCGTTGTTAAGCTGGGTGGGTTTTCAATGAAAAAAACGCAAAAACACGCCAAAAAAGTCTGCCGCTTGCGATAGACTCCAATAGTAAATTTTCTGCCCTGCTCTGGCGTTTTTTTTTTTTACAAAAGACGACCAGTAAATAAAACGAGCAGAAAAAAGACGCTCAGTGAAGATAGCAGGAGGTTTTTACTATAGAGTCTATGGGACCTCTTTACAGGCGGATTTTTTTTTTTAGGAAACGAAAAACTATGAAAAAACTGACGTTTTTCTGTGCAGTGGAGACAGAGCCTTACTGTGCAGCTGCCATGAAGCACAAACCCCCTGCTGCAATGTCCATACAGATAATACAGGAAGGAAGAGTCTTAAAATATATTTAAATGATAACCAATAATAAATATAAATAATAATACATTTATGACGTGGGATGAATCGTGGCAGTGGTGTCTATATATAATCCATTATGACCAGGTAATAGTAAATAGTAATAGGGTAAAGAGTGTGCAATGACTGAGTTACTCACTGACTTATATGATTTCCCAAATCTTATTCAGTAAGGACACATCTAAGGGATCAGGTTTCTATCATTTGTCACATTCGATTTGTAATTGAATCTCCTCCTCCTTCTTTTTTCTATATAAAGCCTCCAAATGTATTACTGCCAAGACCAGCACCCTAGGGAGACTCGAGCTAAAATGGCTCATTTGTTCTTCTTTCTAACAGACTCCATCATCATAAATCTGACACTGAGTGCGGTACTGATACTGATCTTCTGTGTGCACTTTACTAGAAGTAAGAAGTCACCATATAACTTACCTCCAGGTTCTACACCGCTACCTCTAATAGGAAACCTGCATTTGTTGAGCTTCAAAAGACAGGACCTCTCACTGATGAAGGTAAAAGTGAAAACTATGAAAAATTTTAAGCATTTTTGTCTTATCATCAATTATTTACCGTTATTATTGTAAGTTATATAACTTATGTTTCTTTTATATCTTATTATATTATGCTTTATATGTCCTCTTATATTATTATGTTTCATCATATTTATGTCTTTTGGTTTTGGATTAGGTCTTTCGTTTTGAGTTAAGGTAGCTGGACACAAACGCTAAATTACCTCAATCTAGAATGGGCTAAGACAGAGTATTAAAGGAGTTTATTGCTTTTAGAACAGTAAAGCTGTCAAGAGAGAGAAAGAGAGAGAGAGAGAGAGACTTGCTTCCAAATTGAACAAAGGGGCAACCAGATGTGTGTCTAAAACAACAGTTTAGTGAACAATTTGGTGCTGATGATGCAGATGTGGTGTGGAAGTTCCAAAAGTAGAAAGCATCTGGTTAAAAGTTGAGGTTCTTTCTGCACTTATATACTGTATTTTTCGCACTTTAAGACGCACCGGACCATAAGACGTACCTATCGTATTTTTCAGACTTTAAGACGCACCGGACCATAAGAAGCACCTATCGTATTTTTCGGACTTCAAGACGCACCGGACCATAAGGCCTGGTTCACACGGCTTATTGCCGGCATAATTGCGGGGACCAGGGGCGTTGCTAGGGTCCTAAAACATCCGGGGCTCGAGCCCTTTGTGTTTTTCCCGCCTCATTGTGAACTGCGGATGTTTTTTTTACAGAGAAAAACCTTCTGTTTTCCCGTCATAATTTCTGCACATCCCACACAGATCCCGTCCATCTCCTCAGCAGTCAATGTACTGTAAAAATCACCAATGAAAAATTTAATTTTTCAGTTCTTCTCACCTTCATTTTGACAATACCCCTAAACAGTCACCAAAAAATCCACCGATACATGGGGCAAATTTTAACCAGACAAGTGGGTTGTGACTAAAAACACTCCTACAAAACCAAGACCCCAAACCCAAAACTAT
>JAODAL010085742.1:0-10481 GCA_025379985.1 Phyllomedusa bahiana
TAGTTTGGCCAAAATGTATGAAACTGTCTGGTCAAAAAATTCACTTTGTTGCCCAAGCAAACAACTTGTCTTTTTCATTCTTCCAGAACACTAAGAAATGAAAGGGGCGCTCTGATGGTAACAAACTGAATTTTGACCTAACAGTTTTAAACAGTGGCTCGAAGTGCCAACACATGTGCGGGAAATTAGGCCTGTGAAGGTAAAAAATTTGCCACAACTCCTAAAGGGGAAGGTAAGAAACCAAAGATAGATATACCTGCAAAAAAAAAAAAATTTAAAAAATCACTAAAGAAAAATGCCTAGGGGCAGATAGGATTATAAAAAAAACCCTTTTATTGATAATTTTAAAAATAAACAAAGATTGACAAAACGGGGCACCCCCCCAAAAGGGGCCACCCCGCACAGGAACCCCCCCAAAAAAAAGAAATACACGGCCAAAAAACAAAATAGCAATCACCCTAAATATACAACAAAGACTGGGAAAAAACAAAAAATATCCAAAAACAACACAACCATATACAAAAAACACCAAACGTATTCCTTAAAAACCCCTAAATGCAAGCAACAAACAATACCCATATTCCGACACGTTTCTACCATAAATAACAGGGGTTTTCATCGGGGAAAAAAGGGGAAGCAAGGTAAATTACCAAAATATAAAAAGATACCAGAGGTTTTCCCAAAAATAAAAATTCCACATAAAATCAATAAATATGGATACAATCAAATGCTACGCCCTTGAATGAGAAGGTAAAAGATCGAGTCCCCAGACACTGAAGTCCTGCAAATGCAGTACAGATAAAGCTGCAAATAGGGTAAAAAAGGGGGAAATGAGACCAAAAGAGCCCACTCTTTAATATTGAAAAAACATCGCGCCGAAGAAAGCACCGCGTATGCCCACCCCAAAAAAAACAGCCCCACGACAAGAAAAAAAGTGCGCGGGCCCGAAAGCCTGGCAGAACTACAAAGAGGTCAGGCAAAAAGGGGGATCTGGCAACCAAAGACCGCTATGACGGTCGTTATATCGATGATGTTGTGATTTTTTCGTCGGGGTCCGGGGTTTTCTTTCATTTTCTAACGGGGGTTACCCACAAGTGTTTTTTTTGAGGCATTTCGTTGAAACCCCATGTGGTGGTACATTTTTATGTTGTACAACAACCCAGGGATTCCACACGACAATAAACTTAATGATGGGTACTTAGATAATGCTTTTTCAGGGGAAAAAGGTATTGACAAATTTGTAGCCATTACTTAACAGGACCCCGACCTGCTGAGTTCTTTGATATTTCCCCATTACACTAGACGGGGGAAAAAATAGGGTGACTCCTTGCCCACCCATTTTACTCCCCCTTTGTATCCCTCAATTTGGGCTTCACATAAAGTCATGGGCACTTTAAATGCGGTAAATAAAAAGAGGGGAAAAAATTTCATTTTCTAAAACTTTTTTAATCTCACATCTGGTAAAACTTTAAGAGTACCTTATACTACATTAAGGCTAGAGATGTGACTATCACCCTCATGTAAGTGCCCAAGATGTTGTTGGAAAGACTACAAGAATTCAACTTAAAATTCCGAAAACCTGGGAGACATCAAACATCATCGCTAACGCCTTTGGCACGCCACATGAATCGGTACATATGAGATCCCGGGCATCTAATTCCTTAAGAGGTGGTTTTTTCATCCCCACGAAAGGGAATTTTGATAGAAAATTATTAAAAAAGGGAGATTTTTTGGATTTTTTGTTTGAAGACCTTACAACCTCAGGCCTCAATGACTATTTTTCGGGTACTCGTTTTTTTTAAATTTTGTATTTATAGTTTGGTTTGTTTTTTAGGGGTGTCCTTTATTTTATTTTTTTTTCTTCCCACTTTTACTTTTTGGATATATGTAGTGTTTGAAAAAATTTTTTTCATTAATTTAAATTTTATTTATAAGAACATTCTACCATTAAAACTAAAGAGGGCGAATTGTTCTAACGAAGTGGAATTCTTTAGAATTTCAGGAAAATTTGGGTTTTCGGAAAAGCGAACTTTGGGATTTTGGGTGAACAAGTTGTTTTTGATTGAAAAAATGGCTGCGAGCACATGGCGCACATGGGGAAAAGCACTCTGGGGGGAAAAAGGGGCAACCCTGCATACTTTTGGGCAAGATGAAGCCAATCAGAGCCCGCGGATTCGTGACGCACCGCACTATATAAGTCTGGGCGCGACCCCGGAGCTCAAACCCCTCACTGTCTCATCGGGGAAAGGTGCTGCCGCGGTTGATAGCTCTTACGAAGAATCGTTTTTATATACCGTTTTCTGTGGGGTTCTCAGCTTTCTCAAGCCCTCTATCTTAAGTTCTATTTCTAATTTTTTGGGTTTGGATCGAAACCAGTGTGGGGCCCTGCAGCTGCATAACTTTCAATTCCAAGTGGATCTAAGCCAGTTCCTGTGTATTCATTTAAAGAAACAGTGTTTTACAATACAAAACCACTTTTTTTTTTGCTCTCAATTCTATTGCCAATTTTACATCCGGGGGTTAATTAAGCTTGTTTTGCGGTGTCTGACCCCAAAAACCGTCTTTTTCAACGCCAAAATATATAAATTTTTCCTTAGCCTAATTCCAAAAAAGGTAATTTACAACTGTATTCTTTGGGGGCGTAGAAAACACGAAATTGTAAAAATCTAAAAAACTACATTTTGTGGGGCCAATTCTTGGCGCAATTACATCCGGGGGTTAATTAAGCTTTGTTTTGCGGGTGTCTGCCCCAAAAAACCGTCTTTTTCAACCCAAAATATAAAAATTTTTCCGAGCCAATTCAAACAAATTTTTAATTACAACTGAATCTCTTGTTGTGGGGGTTTAAAAACCGAATTGTAAAACGCTAAAAAGCTACTTTTTTGTGCGGCCAATTTTTTGGGCGCAATTACACCCCAGGGGGGGGTTAATTAAGCTTTTTTTGCTGTGGCGAAAAAAATAAACCCGGGTTTTTAAACCCAAAATATATAAATTTTTCCTGAGCCTAATTCACAAGAAAAGGGTTTAAATTTAAAAACTGTACTCTTGTTGGGGGCTAGAAAACACCAATTGAAACACGCACAAACTACTATTTTTTTGGGGGAAAATTCTTTGGGAAATTTACTCCGGGTTAATTAAGCGTTTTTTTGCTGTGGGGTGACAAAAAAAAACCCTTTTTTTTTCAACCCAAAATATATCATTTTTTTCCTGTGCCTAATTCATGTCCAAAGTTAAATTTAACCTTTTGTGTTTTTACATTTAGTAAAACCACAGGTTTTTAAACGCACATACAAGAAAATTTTTTTCTGCCTTTTGGGGAGCGCTTTTTATACCCAAAGGGGTTTTCCCAAGTTTGTTACGGGGTTCTTTTGGGAGCAAAAACAGGGTGTATTTTACACATACAATATAACATCAAACAGTTCGACTTTTTAGAACAAACATATGTAAAACAGAGGGGGGCAGGCTCTGCCCCCGCGAGTGGCATGGCACAAACAACCTGGAACGGCCCCATTCGACAAGCAAGGGACGTCGAGCGGGGGCACTGGGTGAGGCCAAAACTGCCGCTGTCCCTAGCGGCCGGGGTTTGTTCAGAAACCCCCAATGGTTCTTGATTGGTTGACTAGTCATCCTTTTCCCCCAATGACATCTACACCCCAGCCAAGAGTCGGGGAAACCCTCAACACAACCATTTTTGGCAGGGCCCGGGGGGGGTCACCCCTCACCTTCCTCAGCCCCCTCTGCCCCATCCGGTTCCCTCACCCAGAGACTACTATGGGGTCGGGGCTCGCGCCACTTATACGAGGATGAACAATTTGGGGAGGGCATCGCAGCCTTGGCACAAGAAAGGGGGCCAATATGCCTCTTCTTGCAGTAGGGGCAAAGAAAAGATGGGGAGAGTGGCATGGGGAGGTCAGTTTGAAGGTCACCCTTTGGCAACCAAGACCGGTGATGGGGACACCCAGTGACGATGAAACACAAATATAAAAGTAGCCGACCCATTTGGAGGGGGGTTTGGGGAAAGGGGCTTCATCTCTCAGAAAGAGGGCGTCACTGCACTGGCAGCAGCGCAGCCAGAAGTGGCGGTGGCCGGGAGTCAAAGGATAGCAGCATGTGAGGTCGGGACCCAAGGGGGCCAGGGGAAAAAACCCCGCTTTGCGGGTCCAAGGAATACCACGGGGGCTCGCGAGGCAGCGCGGCAGAGTCATCATGCGGAGCGTTGGGGGAAAAAATCCGATACTCGGCGTTGGCAGTTCTTTGCTAAGACACCGGGGGAGCCAAATACGGGTAATGTAGAATCTTGGGCAGAAATTAAGCGGGCCGGGGAGCAAACTTTGGGCCCACGGCCCGCGTAAACACATGCGCGTCACCATCCGGGGGCCTGGGAAAACGTGGCCAATGGGTGGCCCAAATCCCCCGCCGCAGCAACACAGCAGCAGAGCGCCCTGGCCCCCCATGCCATTCACCAGTCAAGGCTCCCCACCTCCAAAGGGGGCGTTTCTCTTGACATCCCTCCCTCCAGAGCCCTGCTCCCCCCGCACTCATGGCGCCAGCAGCGTTCAGGGGGCGATTGCAAAGAGCAACAGTATCGCCCCATCCTAAGGTGCACAGTGACCGTGCTCCTGTCCAAGTTGTTTTGGGACTCATCCCTCCCTTTCCAAAGGGGACTCTCACCATTCAAGAACTAAGGGTTTGGGGACCGAGATGGAAGTTTTCCCAAGCCGTAATTTTTTTCCAAAAAGGGAGTACCACACTTCAAAATTGTAGAACAAGGGGGGTCATCCTTGAGTTATCGGTTTTTCCAAGTTGCCCCGGCACGCGGACGTTGGGCGTAACTACGGGCGGGGCCCTACATGGCCTTTACGGGCCCCCTGGGTGAATTGCTTTCCCGCCCCCGGCACACCAACAAATTGGACAGGAGGACCCCTTCCCTCCCCCCCCCCCCCGTTTTCAAAAACTGCTGCACCTGCGCCAAGTCCGCCCCTCCTCCTCCACCACCACCACCATCTCAGCCCACAAGTACGCTCCCTCATACCACATTGTAGGGCACACGGGGTCACGCATTTTTAACCCCTTCTTTCCTTGGCGAAGAAGTCACACAGGGAGGAACTGCTCCCCATGCACAAGAAATCGATGTGTGGCTTACCCGCCCAACTGCAAAACGGAACCATGGGACGGCAATGGGGGGAACATGGTGCCGTGCTGCAAACCCAGGAGGGATGGGCCAACCCCCGTGGAGGGGTTTCAATCTGGTTGTTTAAAAAAAAAAAAAAAAATCCTAATTTTAGAAAAAATTTTTAAAAAAAAATTTAAAATAAAACTTTGATCATTTAAAAAAAAAATTCACAAAAGCCAAACCCCCCTCCTCATTGCAAGCGGCAAAAACGGCCCCCCCCCCACACACTCTAAGCAATTTTTCCCCCCCCCGGAATTTCCACCTCACATTTTGGCCACTTAAAAAGGGAAAAGAAAGGCCTTAACATTTTTTGAAAGATCCAGCAGACCGAATACTCCCTGGTAAACGGTCCCCAGTGGCAGCTCATCGTGACCCTCCTTTGTTGAGCCCTTCGAGGGACGTTATTTTTCAGTCGCCAGACTACGGGATGAAAACTCATTCCACTGCTTTAAAATCCGAACGATCTAAAAATCTTCGGCAGGGACTGGAACTGGACCACTCGTGGCCACTGATCCGGGGGGGACTGAAAAGGGGGGGAGGAGGACATTGGAGCAGAAGCATTTTTCTGGGGAAATGAGTGATTTTCTACCCAGGGGACAAGAGGAGGACGGGCACTGGGGGGAGGTGGATGGGTGAGGAAGAGAGGCAATGACCCCAACACCGGGCAGTAACAATGGAAATGGGGGCAGGGAGCCCCTCATTTTGCAATGCCCGCAGCATCTTTTTTCCCGGGATGACAGCCGAAAAAGTCACATCCGGGAGAGGGGATACTTTTTGCTCTCCACCCATTGGACCCTCGCTACCGGTCCAAATGGGGGCCTTTTTCCCACTATGAAGGAAACAAAATCAATACATAGGGAAATCTCCGTAATCAGTTTGCTGGCTCCTATGTGCGGGATCGTCCCCCTCTGACAGGGCGACCGGGGGGGTTCCTCGCGCTCACTACTACGCCGCGGCTCTGGGAAGGTGGGGGGGACGCGTACCCCCATCTATAACCAATCTGGATCACTGAAGCACTTCCCCTTTACCCCCTATGAGGAGGGGAATTGCCAGCCCGCAGCAGCAGGCCGGAGCAGTCCCGAACCAACAGGGTTTTGGCCCCCTTGGGCAGCACTTGGGCCCCTCAGTTTGAAGACCGCTGACACTGGGCGCCAAACTGGATGTGTGGCCGCAAATTTTCCCAGTTTGCAGGGGAAAGCTGTCCTCCCGGCCATGTGTGGCAACAGAGCGGGTGTCAGTGCGGCGGGGGCCATCGTTACCCCAAGGGAAACCCCCTTGTCCAGGGAAAAGTGGGAACGACTGACTTTTTCAAGAGAATCAGGCGGATCGGGGCCCGGATTTCCACACCCAATGCCCTTTGGCGCATCCGGTTCAAACACCTGCCTCAGCCACTATTTGATGCCCCACCCACCTGAATCCACACCTCTGACAGTTTCTCCATCTGCCTACCACCATCTTTACCCGGGGCTGGTATTGCCACCCACCCAACACTCTTCATTGTGCCACCTATGACCTCATGCGCTGCTGCTGTTTCTGTTTCGTGACTCCACACTGTGTCATTGTGCCACGTCTGACCTCATGCTCTGCTTTGGGGTGCGCCATTCCTCCCACGTGTCATTGTGCCACCCTGACCCTGCTGCTGCCCCGTGACCCCCGCTCTCATCTTGTTCCCCCCCTCTGTGGGTTCCTCCGTTTTGCCACCTCCAGAATGTCATTGTGCCACTCCGATCTCATGCTGCTGCTGCTGACCCCCCACACTGGTGATTGGCCACCTTGGGCCCAATACTGTTTTGCCGCCTCCAAATGTCATTGTCCACGCCCGATCTCATGCGCTGCGTGACCTCCCCACTGTGTGATTTGGCCCCTCTGTGGCCTAATACTGTTTTCCCCCCAAATGTCCCCTTGTGCCACTGCCTGACCATCTGCGCGTTTGACCTCCACACTGTATCATTTTTTTCCATCTGTGGCCTAATCTGGTTTAGCCGCTTCCAGAATGTCAATTGTGCCACTGCCTATCCATACGCTGCCGCCGTGACCCCCACACGTGTGTTGTCCCCCTGTGGCCTAAACTGTTTTGCCGCCCCCCCAAATTAATTTTTGCCCCTGCCTGATCTCTGCTGCGCTTTTCGTACCTCCCCTGTATCATTGTGCCACTCTGGGCCTAATACTGTTTCGCCCCCCCAGAATGTCATTGTGCCACCCTGACCCCTACTGCTGCCCCGTGACCTCCACACGTTGATTGGCACCGTGGCCTAATACTGTTTTGCCGCCCCAAATGTCATTGTGCCCCTGCCTGATCCAAAACGCTGCCCCCGGACCTCCACACTGTTTTGATTTTTCCACCTAGGCCCAATACTTTTTTTTGCCGCCCCCAAATGTCATTTTGCCACTGCCTGACTCATGCGCTGCTGTCGTGACCTCCACATGATCATTGTGCCACTCTGTGGGCCCAATACGTTTTGCCGCCCCAAATGTCATTGTGCCCGCCTGACTCATCTGCGCCGCTAAAACCCCCACACTGACATTGGCCCCTCTTTGGCCTAATACTGTTTTGACCCTCCAGAATGTCATTGTGCCACTGCCTGACCTCATACTGCTGCCCGGGCCGTGACCTCCCCTCAGTCATTTTGGGCCCCTCGGGCTTCGGTTTTGCCACCTCCAGAAATTTATTTGCCCCTGCCTGACCTCATACTGCTGCCGCCTGACCCCGCTCTCATCATGTGCCACTCTGTGGCTTCCCGTGTTTTTGCCACCTCCAGAATTCATTGGCCACTGCCTGACCTCATGCTTGTGGCTCCGCCGTCACCTCCACACTCTTCACAATTTGCCACCTAGCTCTCAGCTTGTTTTTTTCCAGCTTTGCGGCATGACTTTATCAGCTACATTCCCGCTTATTTTTTTGGTCAGTTTTGCCCTCTTAAGTGCCCCCGGGGAAATTTTATAGTGAAGCGATTCAAAAGCGCGGCATATCTGCGTGTCCCTACTAAAACACAACATTGTATAAGACCAAAACCAAGCTCCCTCGCATATTTAAGCATGGCACAAGTTCTACAGCACCCTGCAGGGTTTGCAGCCCGAAATACTGCTTTTTTAACGCGATTCGTGCCAATAATTCACCGAATTTATTTTTTTCGGAAAAATTTGGCAAGGGCCGAATCGAATTTTTTGGGAAATTCGCCCCTCCAATTATAACCCTTAAAAAAAAATAATTTTTAATAAACATTAATTTTTCACTTTTCAATTGAGTTTATAGTATGGTTTTTTCCCCAGATGCCCTTATCAGCACACTGTTAGTAGGTACGTGTTTTTTTATGGTACAATTTTACTGTGGGTGATATTTAAACGCACTTTTTTTATTTTTCATGGTGCGCCTCTTTCGAGGCACCGGCTTTAAATTTTGGCCGTTTCGGCGGGGGCAAAAGTGTGTCGCGCCTATGTAAGTTGCGTCCTATTTATCTGGTGTACCCTTTTATAGCCGTCATACGCAGTCTTTGGTTGCCATGACTCCCCTTTGTGCCTGTACCTCTTTATAGTTCTGTTGGGCCTTGCGGCGCCTGCGCACTAAATTTCTTGTCGCGGTACCATTTTTTTGTGGCTGGTGGCGCATACGTGGTGCTTTCTTCCGGACGCCGATGTTCTCAACTACTATTTAAGAACGGGCTCTTCATGGGCCATTTCCCTACTCCTTTTGACCCTCTTTGCAGCTTTATCTTCACTGATTTGCAGGGCTTTCAGTGTCTGGGACATCGATCTTTTTCCCCCTTCCATTCAAGGGGGCTAACCCTTTGATTTTATCCACATTTATTTTCTTGTATGTGGGAATTTATTAAATTTTTTGGGAATTACTCTGCATATCTTTTTATATTGTGGAATTTACTCTTGCACCTTTTTCCCTGATGAAAACCCTTTTTTTATGGGAGAAACGGGTTGGAATATGTGGTATATGTTTGTTGCTTGCATCTTAGGAGTTAATATATAGGAATAAGTTTGGTGTTTGTTGTATACGGTTTTGTCTGTTTTTTTTTTTTGTTTTGTCCTAGTCTTTGTTGATATATTTATGGGTGTATATGCTATTTTGTTTTTGGTCTGTGTATTACTTTTTTGGTAGGGTGTTCCTGTGCGGGGTCGCCCCTTTTGGGGCGGGTGCTCCATTTATGTCAATCTTTGTTTATTTTTAACATTATCAATAAAGGTTATATTTTATAATCCTATCTGCACCCATAGGCATTTACTTTTTTAGTGGTTTTTTTTTTGACTGTGAAGGTGACCAAGATTTTAGAAGCCTGGGTAACTTTCTTGATTAGATATTTTGGTCTGACCAAACTCTGGGCTACAGATGAGTATACAGGACCAAACCACACTGTGAACCCAACAGGTTTTTTTTTATTTCTGTTTTGATCAGTGTGAATAAACAAACATGTAGGAACATATCTTAGTTATCTTGAATCAGAAACTAAAAATGTGTTGACAGCTTTGTCGAAGGCTGTAGGTTTCTGGTGTCCTGCTCTCACTTTATTCCTGCTCTAAGTTCCGGCTCCTCTGATCACATAATGCATTCTTACACAGTGTTCTGGATTCCTGAAGCAGCATTCCTGTTCAGAGATCATAGCTTCAGATTTCCAACACTCGGATTCCACTGTATAATTCCATCAAATCATCTGTCCCTGCTTCTGCATTAGATTTTGTACTTGACATGTGAGTTGTAACTTTCTCTCATGTAGATCATAAAGGAGAAGGAGCTCTTTTTATGTAGTATTTCCAAACAAATTTGTTCAAAACCAAATGGTAATGAAAATGCAATGCATTGACCTTCTGTGGTTGTACAAATATAGGTACAACACTATAATGCGTATAGAGTATGTAGCTACTTCTCAAAGTTCTCTTCTACCGCTGCACTAGGAGAAGAGGTATATTCTGTCTGTAGATTTGTGGTCAAGGAATATTATTTCCAGTCCACTATCAATATAGGGGGAGTAAGGCGCTGGATCAAGGATCTCCGGAGGCAATTCCAATCAAACATGGACATTTTATTGGTAATTTGAAAAAAATAGTAATATTTTACTTCATCAGGTCTACCTTTTTTACATCATTGCTTCTCATGTTCATGCATTGTATGTACACCCATGATCTTTGGCTACCAATTGGTCATTGTCACAGTGACCATGCATTCCTACAACCATGATTCCTATTCATTCCTTCTCCTGAGGAATAGAATACAAGACTGAACATGTTCTACCTTGAGGCATTCCGCAGGGACACTGTGGGCAACATGTATGATTTTTGGCACCCAGCCGCCATTTTATTTATG
>JAODAL010085743.1:0-10481 GCA_025379985.1 Phyllomedusa bahiana
TATTAAAGGAAGGGTGGAACCTTTTATTTGTTGTTAAATGTTGGACAATTAAATATGGCACTAATAAAATTTTATTAAAAAAGCTATAATATTTTACAAAGAAAACATGGCCATATACCTTACTTTAAGGACCCTTAGTGGTCCAGATTTTCCCTTCCAAACACCACGCCCCACTAAAATCCCCTTTATGGCCCACAATTTTTGTTAATTTCCCCCTTTATTTACTTTTAAAATAAATATGTGAAACCCTTTCCCCTATATACAAACTTTTTTTTTTCCTTTTCCCCCTTCCCCTTTGATCCTTAAAACCTATCTAATCCCATTCCCAGTCCTGATGTGGCCCCCAGAGCACTGGCCCCAAACTATATTTCAAAGTTATGTCCCCAAGTTCTTTACAGTGCATATTGGAAACAGGGCCCAGTCTCTTTCCACCTCCCCCCTTTTACTATACCCTCTCCCAACCTATCTATCCTACCCCACTCTATATTTATACACACATATATATAACCCACCGAGAGGGTTTTTGCCGGTTACACTAAACCCCTGCGCACCATGTGTGAAAACCTAACCACTGTTAACATGATAACGTGACGGGTCCCGTCCCCCGGCTATTTGAATGCTCCATGGGGGCCTCAGCATAGGAGAGCTCGCCAACCTGGGAAAAACCCTAAAAAGCACCCCCCCTTTTGAAACCCCTTACATTGTAGGGCAGTGAAGCAGGAAATGCTCCATGCTCTTAATGCATTGCTGCACCCCTCACGGGACAAACCCTTTCAATGGATGCCTAATTTAAACATTCCCCTTACTATAGCTTTCCTGGAAGCAACGCCGGGCCCAAACCCCCAAAAACCTTTTAAAAGGGGATCCTGTCTGAATTCAAAAAACGAAAAACCTGCCTTCATTTTCCGGCCTGGGCAACCCTTGAGGGCCATGGTCCCCGGAAAGGGGTTGAAAAACCTTCTCATCCAGGATTTCCTGGTAAGAGTTCTTATTCCACCATTCCAGCCCCCCATCGGGGGATGCTTCAAAATCAGGGCCATAAGCGGGAAATATCTGGGGACTCAAAAAGATTTCATTGACCCCCCAATCCACCCCGGAAGTAAGGGCTAAAACCATTCCCGACAGGGAACCCCCCAAAAATTTTGGGCCTGCAGCCCACTGCCGCTACATTGATTTAAATAAAGGTGTTTGTTGGAAAACACCACAGGGTTAACCAACCCCAACCCCCTAGTCTCCTTTGTGTTTGTCCCCTCTCCCCTGATTAGGTTCTTTCTTTTCCCCCCCACAAAGGGAAGAACAGACGTAAACCCCGGGGCCATAGAAACTCGGGTAAAGGCCACGTGCTCAGATAGGAAGAACGGACGGGAAAAGATTTGATCGGGCCCAATTCTCTTTAAGGGTTAACACCAACCCTTTCCACTGGTCCCGTTCTAGCGTTTGTTTAGCCTGCCCCCCCCAAATTTTTTTTTTCGAATATTCCCCCGACTGAAACAATGCCTAAATTCTTTACTTTTTCCTGGGGCGGGGGAGGGTTTTCCCGGAAAAATTAAAAGGGTGGGGTCTCCTTCTCCAAAAAGGCCCCCCTTGCACTTATCCGGGTTGATCCTGGCCCGGAAGCTTCCAAATGCTCCTACCTCTGCATCCCCATCCCCTCCTCTTTAAAAGGACAAAGACAGTAATCACGGCATAGGTATTCCCCTCGGGGAGGTGCTAATGCCCGCGAGGCCTCCTCACCCCCCCCAACGGTCCCAAAATTAGCCCCCCTTAAAGAAGGGTCACTGGCAGAGGACTAAAGGAAAGCCTGACCACACCAGACCCCCCCTGAAAGGTCACCCGGCCCAAAAAGTTCCCCAAAGGGTAATCTCACCCCTTTATAAAGTCTTTAAACCCCAATTTAAAAAACCTGCCGGCGGGCCCATAGTTCAGAAGAGTGGACCAGAGGTACTCTGATAAACCCCATCAAAACTTTTTCCTGACCCAAAGGGGGACAGGTAAACCCCCTTGGGGACCCCCCTCCCCGCTCCACGGCCCTCCGACCCATTGGCTGCGCTAACGGCGCTGGGGACGGGGAAGGGGACGTGCTGACCGATGAAAGGACTGTGGGGCATATTTTTTCAGCTTTTTGAAAAGCACTTTTTCCCGACTCATCCTGTCCCACATTGAGAGGCCATGGGATGCCAATTCTCAATGTGGGAGGATCTTTCCCTTTTGCAGGATGATAGGGCTGACCTCCCTCTTGAGTTTGGCAAAGTGCCGGGGAGAGAAACCATTTAAACCTCAGTCAAGAGGGGAACCCAAGGTGCCCTTAAAGGTCTTGAAAAAATTCCCATTTTTGGCCCCATCGGGTCGGGTTTTTTGAGGGTTTAAATCTCAATCCCCCCCCCCCTTCACTTCCCTTCTCTGTTTTCCCGTAAAACATTGGAGAGGGCTCTTCCTGGTTCAGGAATGGCCTCAGCCCGGAAAGCCCAGAATTGTCCCGATCTAGTTCCCCCCCCACCCAAGAGATGTGGTAGAAGGCCTAACGTCTCCCGGATCTCTGATCTGGACGTTTTTTAAAGATCCCGTACCTGTTTTTTTATGCCCGTTACCATCTTACAACCTATGACATTCTGCAGTTTTTTTAGGGATCCGGCGAGCGGTATTTTCCCAAAAAACCCTCTCAAAAAAACCCAAAGGATGTGTACCTATCAATACGACATTTCTTGAGTAAGGCTTCACCCCGGAGATCTCCCCGCGGTACCTCCGTCAGACCCCTGTCGATTTCCCCCCTCAGACTCGATACGGCGGGGACCTTTCAGACTCCTAAAGGGTCGGGTCTGGCGGAAGAACTTGCACTTCTTCTTGAATATTTCCCCCCCCCTCTGATTTTCTTTTTACATAGGCCCAGTAATGGTACCTGACTCTGAAGGAAGTCCTCAAAGGATTTTCTAATTTCGTTTCTTCCCAGGAAATGACGGGAAATTTAGCTTCAAAACCCCTTCCCCCCTGCGAGGGGTCTCGAAAAATTCAAAGAAAACAAAAAACATACAGTGATCGGAGAAATTTTTACCTAACCCCGACAAGGCGTCGAGACAGATTCCTCCCCTTTAAATAAAACCTATTATTCAGACCTACCCAAAATACCCCTATAGTATGTGAAACCCCCCCCTGGCTGGGTTGTGCCTTATGTGGGCATCCACCAGGCGGCCTCACTAATTTCTATTCAGCACGAGGCTTCGTAGCCCACCTCCGGAACCCCCCTATCTGAGGACCCCGAACGGCATTTAAGTCCCTCCGAAGATGACTTGCCTGTTCGTAAAAGGAAAAGGGTTAATCTTCATAAAGAGACTTTTCCCATCCCCTTTTGGGGGTTTTGGCCCATAGATGTTAATTTAGTCTTGTTCTTGTCCCTTCAAGGCATCTAAGATCAGACACCTCCCATTTTGAGCTCGATCACCGTTTGCATTCAACCCCGGCGGTAAAAGTACCGCCACCCCGGCTAGGCTCGGCCGCAAAGCCAATAGGGGGGACCCGCCCTCCATTACCCTCTAGCTTTCTTTATGGCCGACAAGTCGTAGCCTGGTCTCTTGAAGAACAAAATTCAGCTTCAACGGGCTGAAAAATCAAAACCGAAATTAGCCAATTATTTTACGCTGGCAACTTTAAATACTGGCCGCATCAGAGGGTTGGTGCCGCCATCATTGGTGATCGGGCTCACAGATTTCTTAACTCCCCCACTTCTCTCCCCCCCCCCCATCTGAGGTCGGGGATTCCCCCTTTTTAGATCACCGACTATCCATATTTACATTTCGACCCCCCCCTGTGTCACTTTTTCCTTCCCCCCACTCAGTTGCTGACTTTTTTTCCCCCCTGGGTCTTTAAATACCTTTGGGTTTCTCAGGGCAAATACCCCCGCTCCCTAAAGGGGTCTCTCTCCCCGGCCTTCTTGTCATGTCCTCCTTTTCCCCACACCCCCCATGAGGTGTGGGGCTATGAGGACCCCGTCCCTTATTGGCGCCCTAAATCGAGGGGCGTTCCCGTGCCTTTTCCTTTGCCGGTATCTGGCTTGGGGTTGGGGGAGTGGAGTGATTACTTAGTGAGAATAGTACCCACTCCTCTCTTCTTCTCCCCTTCCTTGCATCCTTTTTCGTGGCCGCTCTCCCTTTCCCCCACCATCGCCCCCTTCTTACTATTACATGTTCATATTTGTAGGTTGAAAGAAACAATGTCCATCGGTTTCAACCAAGGGTGGGAAAATGTGGGGTGAGGGAGAGAGCAAGGGGACTTAAACCCCAGGCTCTCCCTGGTTAATGCCCCGAAACCCAAAAGGCAAGAACCAACCGCCCCAGTATAGACCCTTTATGACCCCAGAGCCGCCCCCGGGCCCAGGACCCAGAATTTTACCTAGCTCGTACGCATTAATATTCTTTATTTCCCGGGTGTTAAGCCTTTTTTTGAAACTTCCTACATTTCCCTTTTTTTTGGGACCAGCTCCTCGGGCGGGCTATTCCACAGATTTACAGTTCTTACAGTGAGAACGCTTTCCCCTCGGGAGTTTAAAATCTTTTTTTTTCTCTAGTCGAAGGGAATGTCCCCTTGTCTTTGGGGGGGTTTCCCTGAAAAATTTTTTCCCCCTACTTTTTTAAAGGGGCCTTTTAAATTTATATAAATTAATCATTTTCCCCCCGAACCCGTCTTTTCTAAAGACTAAATAAGTTCAATTTACTAACCTCGCCTCAAAACTAAGAGCCCCATTCCCCTTATTTTTGGTTGCTCGTTTTTACTCTCTCTAGCTTATTACATCTTTTTCATAAACTGGGGCCCAAACTGAACGCATATTCTAAGTGAGGTCGCACCAATGCTTTTACGCGGTAGAATACACCCTTGTCCCCGAGTCCCCCCTTTTTTAATACACCCCAATATCTTACGGGCCCTTAGAGGCACGATTGACATTGCAGTGTTCTGTAGTTTATGTCTCAAGAAACCCCCCAGTTCTTTCTAAACAAGCGATTCTCCAAGTTTTTCCCCCCCTAGGACTTGATGTGTATATTTTTTCCCCAGTCAAAACCTTACTTTTTTTCACATTGAACCCAGCCAAGGGTGAAAAAACCCGGGCAAGGGAAAAAAGAGATTTAATGGTTGAAAAATAAAATAGTGGTGTTTGAAAATTTTGAAAAAAGTGTTTTGATTTATAATCGTAAAAAATAAAAAAATAAGGGGAAAATTAGGGGGAAAAATTAAAGGGGAATAAAGGGGGTTATTTAATTTTTGGGTCGTAACCTTTTTTAATAAATTTTAAATGTTATTTAAAAATTTATTTTTTTCCCAAAACAAAGCTTTGCGGGACAGCTTTAAAAAGCCTTTGCAAAGTCTAAAACCAATACCCACACTCCCCCGCTATCCAGATTTACTCGCCTTTTCATAAAAAAAATCGTTGGGTTGCAGTTCTTCCTTTAAATCATGGGCAATCACTAATATATTGTTTTTTGTCAACATACTCCTGTATGAAAGGCCCTTCAAACTTTTTTCCCCACAACAATGTTAAACTTACTGTTTATAATTCCGGGGCAAGATTAGAACCTTTTTTAAAGATGGGAATACATTTGCCTTGCCCAGTTCCGGGCACTATACCAGTCACAAGGAATCTCAAAATATCATGTACAGGGGCAAACTGATAATGGCTGAGCCTTTAAGAACTCTTGGGTGAATGCCATGGGGCCGGGAGCCTTTTTTCACATTCGTTTATTTAACTTGGCTTTGTTTTTTTCAAACCTGAGCCAATAATTATAGCAGATGATGTTTAAACGAACTGGCACCCCCTAGATTGACTTGGCCCCCCCCCCTAACTACTATCTCCTTGATAGTATAACTGAGCTAAAGAACCTATTTAGTACCTTGCTTTCTCTTTTTCCCCATGACCCCCCCCATCACAGGTTTTTAAGGGGTCCTATTGTCTGATTTTGGCTTTTTGGCATTTAATGTTTAAAGTTTTTTTTTTTTTTTTTTTTTTTTTTTTTCTTGGGGTTATCTTGCTACCCTTGGGCCCCTTTGCCTTTCATTTGAATTTTGCTGCTTTTTTCACTTTTTTAAAATTTTTATTAAGCTCTTTGTAATTTTCAAAGGCTGACCCGACCCTTTTGATTATATTTTTTAAAGGCCCTTTTTTTATTTTTTATTGCCCTTTAACAAAAGGTAGAACCCATGTTGGTTTTAGTTTTTGTCCCCTAACTTGTTACCAAAGGGAATAATTTTGCAATAAATTTCCCCAAATATATTTAAAGCCCCTCCTTTGGCTTCTATATACTTTTTGCAAATAGTGCTCCCACTGGTCCTGTATTGCGTCCCTAAAAAAGCAAAATTTTGCCCTTTTAACAATAAATGTTTTTATTTTCCCCGGGCTTGTTTTCTTTTTCCAATTTTATGCTAAAATAAAATATTGGGGCCCTGTTACCTAGATTTTCAGAAAACCGGACCGCCCCGACAAGTTCTGTTTTATTAGAAATGACCGATCCAACAGGCATCACTTCTAGGGGGTTTCCCCACAAACGCCCATAAAATTACCCCTCTAAAGTTTGAGGAACTTCCTTCCTTTTTCAGCGATGCAAAAACGTGCCCCAGTAATGCGGGAAAAATTGAAGTACCCATTATTATCACTGTCCCTCCTGGTTGCCCGCCCATTTTATTATGCTTGTTCTTCTATCTCCTCGTGATGTTCGGGGTCTATAATTTCACCAAAAATTATTTTTTTTGCATTTAAACCCACCTTGTATTTCCACCCACAATGTTTCCACATCTTTTGTACTCCGCCCTGTAAATTTCCTCTTTCCATTTGCCTTCATATCACTCCTTAAATTTAAAAAAACACTCTCCTCCCTCCTGTTTCGCTCTGTTTTCCTAAAAGATTAAAACCTTGAAGGTTGACCACCCATTTATGCGAGGGCAGCCAGTTTCAGCATACCCACCACCTTCAATCCTCCTCTACAATACGCCTCAAGTTCCCCTATTTTTTGGGAGCAAGACTTCTGCAATTTTTAATAGACATTTAATTCCCTTCCCGTTTTTTACTTTCCGTAATGGTTTGGGATTTATCTAACATGTTCATTAAAATCATGGGGTCATACATTACCGATCAGAACAGCATTGGATTAAACGTTACCCGTTCAGATGGGGTTTTCGATTTAAAATCTTCCTTCGGTAGATGGCTGGGTTATAAAATTACCCTTTCAGAAAATGGCCGGATTAAAACATTTTTACCTTTTTTAGACAGCAGCGATATTTAAATTTACAGTTGTAATGGATGAATTACATGAGTATTTGTGGTACTTTTAAACTTCAATGTTGTTTGCAAAACATGGATCTCCTTATCCCCTGGTTTCTCCACCTCCCATTCCCCTTTTCCCCCCGCCATATGTTGCCCACTCTCTAACCTATCTAGCCCTTATTTTTTATTGTTTCCTCCCTCCCCACCCGTTTAAATCTCCCCCCCCCCTTCTGAATTCTTTTCCCCCCCAAGCAGACCCCCCTTCCATTTAGGTGAATTTTTTCTGTAGAAAAAAAAATTTTTACCCAATGAAAAAACAGCCCAGTGCCCAAGAACCCAAACCCCCCCTGTCCTACACCAAGCTTCCCATGCATTTTTCTCCCTGAGCTCCCGTTGTCTTTTGAGTGCGCATGGGACCCGGGAGTTTCCAGGAAAAACCTTGGAGGTCCATCCTTCAGCTTTGAGCCTAGTTCTTTAAAAAATTATTCTTTAGGAGCCTCCACCCACTGTGTCTTTTGTCATTTTTCCAACATGGACCACAACAGTGGGTCATCCCCCGCCCCCTCCAGTAATTTTTCCCCCCGGGCCCAATGCCAAACCCCGGCCCCCGGGGGACAGCAAACCTTCGGTTGAGGGGGTCCTGGCGACAAAATTATTCTTCCGTCTTTCCGATTAAGAAACCCCCAAAAAATACTAACTGTCTTTTCTTTCCTGCATTCCCAACCCCCCTATACTGTGGGTGCTCTTCCGGTCTAGGGGGAGGTGCCACTAGGGGTCCATTTCTGAGATGTTCCCCAGCATGTCACCCCAACTTGGCAATTTTGCTGGAATTTAGGAGGGGAAAACGGCCCTTTTTTTTCGGTACCCCCAGAGTCCCCCGTCTACATTAACCCCGTACACGGCTCCTCCTGCTGATCCAAAGCCCCCCCCCATTTGCCCCCAATGTTTGTCCAAGAGTAGAAACTCTTTCTTCATTGTCAAAGCCTCAGTGTGTTTTTTGCTCCTCTAGGTCTAAAATGGAGTACCCGAGTAGCAAATGCTACATCTGCTCAGCGGTATTTTACCCCTGGATCCTTGCTCCCTAGTGCTACATATCAGATTGGCCCGCTGGAAATTGCCAGTGAAGTGCCCATTATCCCGGGTGCAACAGCAAAAAAAAAAAAAAAAAAAGTTAATGAGATTGAAAGTATTAAATAAAAAAGGTTTGTTTTTTACCAGTTTTTCTCTCCCGTTTTTAACTCCGGTTGTTTTGAATCCGCACTTGTTTTTCCAACACCCGTTTTAGCCAACAAAATAGAGCAAGCTCTTTTAGAGACTTGTGCGCAATTTATACCCGCTTACACCTAGAAAAAAAACCCCTCCCCCTAGTCAGTGACTCAAAAGGGCCCGAAAAATACACAGTGATGCAAAGGTCCTTTGGGTACATAGAAATTTTTTTTTTTTTTTTTTTTTTTTTTTTAAAATGTCAGTACTTTAACACAAACTGCAATAGAAAAATAAAACAACTTTTCTACAAACCTTATGTAGCCCCTCACCCAAACCTCCGGTTGTTTGGAAATCCCCACTTTTCTTTCCAAGCACTCCGTTTGAGCCAAGCAAATAGACAAGCCTTTTTAACATTGTGCTGCAATTTATACCTGCTTTTTTTTTTTTCACTAGAAAAGAAACCCCTCCCCCCTATCTGTGAAACTCAAAGGGTCCCGAAAGTACACCCGTGATGCAATGGTCCTTGGAGTAAACCAGAACTTTTTTTTTTTTTTTTTTTTTTTTTTTTAAAGTGTCTACTTTAAACCAACTGCAATTAAAAAATAAAAAAACTTTGTACAAACCTTTTAGCCACTCCCAATCCTCCGGTTGTTTTTAACTCCGCACTCTGTTTTTCCAAACACTCCCTTTGGCCAAGCAAATAGAGCAAGCTCTTTTAGAGCACTTTTTGGCAATTTTTATCTTACACCTGAAAAAAAACCCTCCCCCCCTAGTCATGTACTCAAAAGGGCCCGAAAATACACCCGTGACAAAAAAAAAAATCCTTGGGGTCACTAGAACTTTTTTTTTTTTTTTTTTTTAATTGACTGAACTTTAAACACAACCTGCAATAGAAAAAAAAAAAAAAACCCCTTTTCTACAAACCTTTTGTGCCACTACCAATCCTCCGGGTTTTTTTTGAACTCCGCACCTGTTCTTTCCAAGCACTCCTTTGAGCCCAAACAAAAAAGAGCAAGCTCTTTTAGAGACTTGTGCTGCAAATTTTTCCCGCTTACCCTAGAAAGCAGTGATAGGAGGGCGGGGAGGGCGGGGGTTTCCTCCTCCCCCATCCTCCTGGCCTTTTATGTCACTTTCCCCCCAGAGTTTTAAAAATTGGAGGTCGGTTTGGGTTCAGTTAGAGACCCCTGGCAGGGTTGGGAAACCCCCCCTCCCTTCCTTTTGCGCCCCCATGCCCCTTTTGTCTGCCGTTTTCTTTTTTTTCATCATTTACCCCCTTTGCTCCCCGCCATTGTTGTTTCCCCTTTATCTGTATCCCTCCCCCCCCTCAGGCCCTTTGCTCCACCCCTCTGCCGAGGGACGCGGGGTCTTGGCGAAGGGGCGGGGCACGGGGAAAGGGGGGACCCAAATCACCACACAGGTGACAGCGAAACCTGTCACAGGATGTGGTAATGGCCCACTTCCCCCCATAGTGCACATACCTGCGCCCGCACTGGGCACTAAAAAAGTTGGGGTCGCCCAAGGACAGAGCTTTGGCTGGCCCCTGGAAAAGACCCGGATTCTGTCTCTGCCGAGGAAGTGGAGGCGGGGGTGGTGACGGGGTTACCTGGTATCCAGCTTGACCATAAAGGGCCAGGCCCCTGACCAAATACCGTGCTCATCCCGTTCTTAAATTGGGGAAATGAACCATCTCCGTACCTGTTAGCCAGGTCATGATTTTCCATAAGAGAGTGATTCATTATTGTTAAAAAGGGCCTTCTTAAAGTTATTTTGGCGGGGTACCGCTTGGGCAAAAAAAAAAACCCCCCCACCCGGGCGATGACTGTTTTGGTCATACGTGCCAGAAAAGTTGAGGGGCCTCGGCCCCCCATGAAGCCACTTCAAAAAGGAACCCAGTAGGTTTTATAGGGCAAAAAAGTCCAAAACCCCGAACTCCCCTCCCAAACAGGAGCTCCACCCCTTAGATCATCGGGGGTGCGCTTTCCTACCCCCTGAGACGGAGACATTCCGCCTGGATGCTCCCCGCCCCGGGTTTTAG
>JAODAL010085744.1:0-10481 GCA_025379985.1 Phyllomedusa bahiana
TGTAAAAAATGTCAATTTTTTTCCGGGCTTTTGCCTTAAAGGACACACTACATAAATTCATCTTACCTAAATCCTTTTTTTTTTGGGTTTTTCCATTTTAAATTTCAATTTTTACTGGCAACTTTTTTTTGGGCCCCTGCTTGATGAGCTTTTGGGGACACCAGGCGTAGTTTTTGCGACCGCGCTGGCAACTTATCGGGGAGAGAATAAAACAGGTCTTTTCTATAGCAATCTAAGGACCTTATGCAGGCCCCTACAAGAGGGATATCAAAATAGGTGGACATGTTAATGGAACACATTGAAAAAGTGCTTTTTTTTTAAAAAGACTTTTCCCTTTAAAAAAATAATCCTTGTAGCAAGAAACCCTTTTAACTCTTTGGCAGGATTTTTTAAAGAACTTCAGGGGTTGCAGCTGTTGTGGAGGGAACAAAGGTTATATATATATGTGTGTTTCCTTTTTTTGTGTCTCTATTTAATGAAATTTGTTAGTTTTCCCACACTTATACTTTAAAATATACAAAATAGGCACAAATTATATTTTACAGCATTTTTAAAAAAGCGTATTTTATACCTTTTGTTTTTAAATAATTAAACAAAGGGCCCTTGTATTTGTTTGTATAGATCGTCGTGTAATCCAAAGATGGCGCCTACCCCAAAACCTTTTAAACCCCCTTGTGTTTGGGAAAAATTCCTGAACCCTGTGAGGAGTGGCCCTACGGGATAAAAACCATGCCAAAAAACCCCCACACCCCTTTACATGTGATATTCCTTTATTTTACTCATTTGAAAAAGGGGGGTATAAAAAAACCCCATTTTTTGAAAAAACCCAAAAAAGATTTTCATAGCACCCAAGGAAAGTTGTGATGTTTTTTTTTCCGGTCCCACCCTTTTTTTAAATTTTAATTAATTTGAACCCCCACAAGGACAGGAGTACCCCCTTTGGGGCCCTACTTTCCATCTCGGATGTCCCCTTGCAACGTGGGGCATGGGGTTTTGGATCTGTTTTTATTAACCGAAAATTTGAGCTGGTAAAAATTTTTACTGGGGGACACAGATGAGAAGTTTAAAAGGCGATCGCTTTTCTGATATCTGTGGGTAAGTAGATTTTTTATATTTTTGCTTGTCCGACCGATTTTTTTCGTCTAGGGGGGAGCGGTTACTATGTTTTTTTGGGTTTAATTTTTTGTTCAGGTGACAGGCAATGATCGGCCCATGCTTTTTAACCTATAAACCTGTAAAAATTAATTTTTTTTGGGGGGAAATTTTTTGTTTTATGTGTATTGAATTTTTTAAAAAACGGGTTTAAAAAGCAAAGGGGGGAAAGCAAGGTTTTAAAGGGTCAGCTGAAAAAAATCAACGGAGGGGAAAAGGGGCCCTAGGGGCCCCGCTCAGTAAATTTATGAGAATCTCCCGCTGGGAAAAAAAACCCGGGGATTTCTGCCCCTTTTCCCGCGATAGGAGCTGTTCAGCTGGCTTGGGGAGAAAAAAAGCATCTTGTAAAAAACTGAAATTTCATTTGATGGGGGAAAATCATAAATTTCAAGTTTTTTTCCTTGGAAAAAGGTAAAAGCTGAGCACAGCTGATGAAATGGGTTACTATCACTTTCGATACGAGTCTGTCGGGTTTTTCTGTTGGATTTTCCGGTTTGGTGCCCTGCAATAGATAACAAAAAATTTATTTTTGGTATGTAGTTTGATTTTAAAGTGCCCCCAGGCCATCTGCGGGTTTTTTTAGATTTAAAAAGAATGTTGGGAGAAAAATTCTCATTGTTGAAGGAAAAGTAAGTGAATATTCGAAGAATTTGCAAGTAGCTAAAGGGGTTGATTTAAGACCTAGAAACTTTTTAAAGGAAAAAGAAGAGGGAAAAGGGTCTGGGGGTTTGATACAGAAAAAAGGGTAGATTGAAGGTTTTTTGGAATTTTTGTTAAGGGCTGAATCCGGTACAGGTAACTAGATTGATTCAAAAAAAAAGGGTGGGGCCTTGGGGGTGCAGCGGGCCAAATGTGATCACCCCCCAAGGAGAATTTTCCCTGAAAAAAAAGGAAAATTGTGAATACTGTCCCCGCGACCTGAATTGGCGGAGGGACTTGCCCTTGGGGGGTGAGGGGAAAGTCGGGGGGTGTAGACAGAACGGGGGCTGCAAAAATGGGGGAACCCCCACGCCCCCAAAAACACCCACCTGTGACCAAATTAAACCCTCCCCCCTGTACCCAAACATTTTCCCTTGCCCCCAGCTTCCCCATACACCCCAGACTCCCCTAAACCCTTTTAGTCCACTGTCCGCATCTTCCAGTCATTTTTCCCCTCCCGCCCCTCCTACTGCCCCCATTAGGATGTCACATCTTTTCCCTTTTCTGGGTTAATGCCCCCCCCCTTCCGGGTCCCCAAATTTCCCTTGGGAACAAGTTTGGAAACACATAGTATGTATGTCCAATTAGGGAATGCAGATAATGGGGATATATGGTGCCCAAAGACCCCAGCCAGCCCTACAGGGGAAAAACCTCATGATACTGGGGCAGAAGCCCACTTTTGGGAGGGGGGCCTCAAACGCTTGAGGATGACATGAAAAAAGGGAAAAAGCCCGAGCTTTTAAACTCCAAAGGACAACCCAAAAAAAAATGTCGGTTTTCTCGCAGGGGGCACACCAGCTGACCCACTGCATAGCACACCCCCGGGAAAGACATGGGGGAGCAGTCAGCTGATCATGGAGAGGGCACGGGAATTTGACTAGGGCAGCCCCCCAGATTTTTAAAGGCCTGACGCAAGGGGGGGGGGTGCGAAGGCCCGAACATATTATTTTAAACATTCCCCCCCGAGTAAAAGGGTCTGTCTTAAAACTGGTGAATTGCCGGACCCTGAGAAACAACCTATGCCCAATTACAGGAAATAGACAGATAAGCAAAACTACCCAGCAACGGGAAAGTTTTTAAGGTTTTCCCCCTTGCAGAGGTTAAGGCAGGGATTCATACTGGCCTATTTGGCCAAACTTTTTTCAAGCCGCCAGGGATGAATGAGGTCACTGCTGAGTTCAGGGGGGTGTACTGTTGTAAACAGCTGAAACAAGGGGCTAAAGCAGACTTTCAGATAAAGGGGCGTTGACACTGACAGACTTCCCCTCAGGATAAAGGGGAAAAGTGGAAAATATCATCCCACGGATAATTTCAATGTTCTCTGATTTAGGATTCTCTTCCTTTGAAAGCCGCATGCTCGGTTTTGTTGCCCAGTCCCCTTTGTGGTTTGGCCTGCGGGAAAACCCACCCAAAAAAAGCATTGAAGAGGGTTTCCCGGCCCTGAGTACAAGACCCAAACCAGTAGATATGGTCCCTTTCAATTTAAACACAAGGCTTTGAGAATAATCTGCCTGCGGGACATTTGGGATAAAGGGTCTGCTCCTGTGACGCATATGGGGACCCGGGAAAAGCTTACAACCCAAGCCCAACCGTTTTCCTTGGGTTTTGAACTGCAAAAAGGCAGGGAACTGGCCCCCCCCCCGCAAAAAAGAAGAGGGGGGACACCACAAACAGATACTGGGCCCCCTTGTTTCCGGATGTCTTTTCCTTTTTCCTGAAGCCCAGCATCCAAAATACGGGGTTTCCCCAAACTCCCCGTGCAAATTCTGGTATGGGGGCAGTGAAGCCCAAACCCCATTCCCATGATAAAATTGTTTGGGAGCCCTTCCCCCAGAAGCTGAAAAAGCAAATTCCCAGTGCTCCTGCACTAAGCACCCCGGGTTTATCCCCAGAAGCCCTTCCAAGCTCTTTGTTTTGGGAAAAGGGGAAGGACTTGCCCTGGGTTTTTTAAGCCAAAAAGGCCCCCAGGGAGGCTGAAGAACCATTTGGTTTACTACAGAAAGGGCCCGGGGCCCACTCCCGGGGGAGGCCCTTTTCCATTTTAACAAAGCTGTAGTTGGACCCCAAAGGTGCTGCGGGGATAAAACACGGATATCGTAGTCGGACACTCCCTCACCCTTTTTGGCCCCCACGTGACATCCCCGCCTTTTTTAAACCGCAACTATTAAATCTCTAGCGCCCTCGGACTTCAGTGTTCTTCCCCCTCCGGGATAACTTCCTTTGCCGCGCTGTTGGTTCTCCATCCACCACCTTATTTCCCCTTTCCTCAAGGGGGGAATGGGAAAAAAGGGGAATGGGAAAGAATCCGGTGCCCCAATGAAAAAAACCCATGTTTGCTTTGAAGTCAATGAAGAGGGAAACCTCTCTTTGAACCGGGATAGGGTTCTTTTTGTGGAGGGGATCCAGTTTTGCGCCCATTGCAGGACAAATTTCAAAAGGGTTTAATTGCTGGGGCCAAAATAAACACGCAGTGTTGGAACCCAGGGAATTTCGGCTTTGAAATAAGTCAGCCCAAGAAGAGGGCCTTTTACGTTTGGCAGAGGGCGGGAAAGCCAACATATGTAAACCCTCAAAAAAAACGCTTTGGGGGGTGGGCCCATGATTTTGGGCCCTATTTGAAACCCACGAGTTTTTTCCACGGCGGGGGAAAAACCCCAAGAAAACATGGCAAGCCATTCAGGTCCTGATGGAGGGCCTGTTTGCTGCCACGGACAGGGGGGCTAAAAACTGAAAACCAAGCACATGGGAAGCTAAAATAAAAAGAAGCAAACCCAAATTGGGGGCCGGGCCCAACAGCCACACACCCGCAGGATTGAAAAAGGGGGAAAAGAAAAAGTCAGCGTCAGGGGTTTTTGCAGGGGGGGAAATTTACCCCAAAACCCTGCAAGGAGACTGTGGCCAAATGCGGGAAAACAAGCTCCCATTTGGAAAAAAAAGGAAAGCGGAAAAAGAAGGGAGCCAAGAAGAACGAAAAAGGAACGGGCTAAATGGAGTAGGGGGGGGCGACCCTGCTTCCCCAAGGGCGCTATACCCACCTGAGTCCCAAGGGGAAAACTTTGGAACGGGATTCTAAAACCCGGGACGCTTAAAGTGGAAAAGAAAAAAAAATCATCCCCGGGACCAGACGCCTGCCCATAGCTTGGTTAGATTAGGCAAACCCCCCGGGGATATTTTAGCACTCTCGCCCTATAAAAAAGACCCTGTTGGGCCCAGTCCCCCCCAAAAAGGCAAGGTGCATTTTTTCCCCAGCCGTTGTAGCTAAAAAAATGCTATAAAACCTCTTATTAAACAAACAGGGGTTAAAGAGTTTTGCTAATGCTTTCTGGGTTTTTTTCCTTTCCAGACCCCGATTTTACCTTTTGTTTCTCTTTAATTTACAGCCTGGAGACTGGGTCTACTGGAAAATTTTTGTGTGTGAAAAAACCCTTTAGAGCCGGGGTTTTGAGGGCCCCTACCAAGTCCTTTCGACCCCGGGGCTACACCTGTCAAGGTGGAAGGAAAACCCAACTGGTTCCCACGCTTTTTAACCCCCGCAAGATCACTTTCCCGCCCCCGGGGGGATGAGGCAGATGCTTTCGTTTTTCTGGGTGTTAAGTAGTTTTTGGGGTTTCTTTAAAAAATTGGTCAAAACCCCCCCAAAAATTGGGTGTTGGGTGGGAGAAGTTTCTGGGGGCCCTTGCTATTACTGGGGGGCTGTGGGGGGGAACACAGGGAAAGAAATGGGGGGGGTAAAGACCACAGGGCGGCCCTTAAAAAAGGAAAGGGCAAACAGAGGGGGAAAACCCCCACTCACTAGGATGAGGTTTAACAAAGACGTAACCTGTCGAGAAATTTGGGAAAAAACCAGGAAAAGTAGTCCCTAACGCAACTATTGAAGGGCCCCCAGGAGGGCTGATGGGGCATATATTTTCCCGGGAGTCCATTTTATTGAGTGAGGGGGAAAAAAAAGATAGTGACACAATCAGAGCAGGAGGGGGAAGGAAAGCCCCCCCACAAAGGGCAGCTTCCCAAACCCCCCGTGTATATCGATGGGTATTTTAGGCCCCAAGGGGGGGCCCTGATTGGGGTTTTTAAGGCAAGGGACCAAGTTCCCCTGTGGGTTTGAATCTTTTGCTACCGATAATCCCCTGCCCACCCAAAAAAGGAAAAAAAACCTGCTGTACTTTTAAAACCAGAAAATAAAAGGAACGAATTGGGGAAGGTCACTTTTGGGCCCTTAAAAAGCTAGTGATCTCTCAGAAGAATTAAAAACATAACTCAGGCATAGATCACCCCTGGGAACAATGGTTTACTTTATGGGGTTTGGGGTTGGGGAGGGGAATTTCTTGCCCCCCGATATATTGCCCAAAATTTATTGGTTTTTTTTAAATTTTTGCTCTAATTGTCAGGGTTGGGGTTTTCCCCCTGGGTTGGGGGGAAAGCATTTTTGAGAGGTGGGGACCAGACTATTCCCATTATGATGAACAAATTTCCACAGCCCGGCCTCTATGATGTGTGGACATTAAAAACCCCTATTCCCTGAGGGACCCTTGATGTCAGAAATGCTCCCGGGGAAAATCATCTGCCCCCTCTGCAAAAACCGGGCCTTTTTATCAAAGAATTAGACCATAAAAGGTTGTTGGGTGGCTAGGGGGGTTTTTCAGGGGATACCGGGAAAACCCCCCTTGTCAGGGGGGGAAGGGGACTTCTGCAAAAAAACAAAATAGGGAAAAAAGGATAGGGGGGAAAAAGGATAGGGAGAGATAAAAATGAAAACAAAGTCCCAAAGGGGGGGATGTTTTATGGGAAAAAAAGGTTTTATATAAAATGTGTTATCCCCCTTTTGGGCTCCAAATTTTTAAATTTTTTGTTATTAAAATACCTCACATTACAAAATATAATAAAAATAAAATAATAGGCACATTTTAAAATTTTTTATAGTACAGCATGAAAAGGTATTTATACCTTTTGTTTATTAATGTGTTAAACAAAATTTTCCCCTCTGGGAGAAATTTGTATAATCGTCGTGGAAAACCCTTTATGGCGCCTATCAGAAGTTTTTCACCCGTTTTTTAGACATTCCCCGAGCTGGTTTAGGAGTGGGGCCCCACATATAACAACATGCCAAAAGACCCTCACAGCCAGGCAATTTTGGGTACTCCTTTTCACTCATTTGCAAAAGGGAAAAAAAAACCCCCCATTTTGTTTTAATAAAATCAAAAGCATTTTTATAGCAGCAAGGCATGTTGTGATGTGTTTTTCCCCGGGGCAAAACCCCTTTTTTTATTTTTTAAAAATAATTTGAATCCCCACAAGGACAGGAGTAGCCCCTTTTAGGTTCTTTTCCCTTTCACAGCCACTGGAATCCTCTTTTCCCCTCCTCCATGACTACCTTTACAGAGCTGGGGGGATTTTTTAAGGACCTTACGCTTTCTTTACCTGGCCAAATCTTACCCTAATTTTTTTTTGCACCCTTTGGGGGTGTTTTTTTGGTGGTTAGCTGTTGGAATACTGCCCTGCAGTCTAGTTTCCTAAGGGGAAAAGGGTCTTTCTCTGCTTCCCCTTTTTTGGTCGAAAAATCATGGCAAGGGGCCCGTTTTTTAGTGGAACCTGTCTTGCTAAACTGCTGTATGGTCTTGCTGTATGGTCCTGCAAATCAGTTTCAGGGTGTTGGCAATTTTCTTATAGCTTAGACCATCTTTATGTGGAGCAACAAATTTTTCTTTTCAGATCCCCCCAAAACAGTTCTTTGTCCCTGAAGGGGGCCCCTGCTGAACTTCCCAAAGACCAGTATGAGAGAGTGTGAGAGTGATAATACAAAATTTAACACACTTGCTCCCCTTTTCTATCTGAGACCTTGGGTGTACTTACTTTTGTTGCCAGCGGTTTATACATCAAATTTATATTGTTATACAAGCTGGGACACTGACTATTTTTAAAAAGTATCAAAGTTTTACTTTCCAAGTGTTTTTCCCAAAGGGAAAAAAAAATAATACAAAAATTTACAAAAATGTGATGGGTGTACTTACTTTTGTGAGTTACTGTATATTTACTATATAATCTGTAAAATCTTTTCTATGTAACCAAAAAATGGACTACTTCAAGTGGATTTTGCAAAAATTTAACTTGACCCGGGGTATTCAGGGGTTTTTTATTTTTTATCTGTTCTTGGTGCACAGCAAAAGCCAATGAAACGCATTAGAAAATTTCTGGGGTCGTGGAAAGTCACTGGCCCCTTTTCTGTCCGGTTTAGCTTTGCTGCCTCTATATATAAGGAGATCCCTAAGTATTTAAAGAAATTAAAGGAACAGCTTCACAGCTATGGGTGTATACTCTGGTAGTGAACCTGCTGTACTCTAAAGCAACACCAGGTTAGACCTGCCCTTGTTTTCCAAGACTTTCTTAGTTGAAAAATGTATGCAAAATTAAAAAAGAACGTGGTGCACCCAATTGATTGTTTCTGACTTATTTATGTGTCTGGAAAAGTCGTGCATGGAGTTAAGACTTTTGGTTGAACATTACAATTTTTTGTGCAGTTTTGAAAAGGTGATGTAACTATAGTACCATGCAAAGGTTTTAGTCAGGTCTGGAAAAAATGCTGCAAATCAGACACCTACCATCAGTCCTAGAAGTGATGATCTGGCCCAACAGGACTCTGATCTCAACATTAGCGATGAGCGTTTTATAATCGAAAAAAGTTAAATTGGCACGTTTTTAGGTGATCGGAAATTTCCCCATCCCAAAAGTATTTTTAGGGGACAATCTTACGATAACTATTTTCATCGCGCCATTTTTTAAAACGCTTCCGGGCATTTTGGCGGCCAGCAAATACTTTGAGCAAGAGAGGGTGAGCTGGGTGTTTCAAACGTCTGACTGTGATGTGTAAAGGGAAAAAAAATCAAAGGACCTCGTTTGCAAGAACAACCTTTCTGCTCAGCATCAGTCTTTCAGGTCTTAACATTAGAGAAAGACTTGTTTGCGTATTCAATACAGCCAGCTCAGAGACACATTTTTCTATCTTTATTCATACGCAACAGTTTTTAGCGTGAACATTAGAAAAGGTAGATTAAGAATTTCAGCCCTTTTTTTAGTTAGACAGAGACTTTTAAAGAAGCATTTAGCGCGTCACCGCGGGGGGGGTGGGGGGGGGGGGGGGCGTTGTTTCAACAGACAGACAGAAAGGCAAACATTTTGAAAGGGGGGTGCAAATGTGCAGCCCAAATTTCTCTTTGAAACCTGCATTGAAATGGCATTTTTTTTACCACTTTTTGGCCAGCACCCCTCCACCGGGGGGTTAAATTGTCCTTTTAATTTTGTGCTCCCGTTTTGTTAAAAGAGCCCCTTGTCATTAAATTTGGATATAGAAATTTTATAGTAATTTTGGGTGTATTTCATTGGTGCAAAAACCACCTTTTGTTTTTGTTTACCTTTAAAATTTTTTGTATTGCCGTGGTCGCCCCATTTTTTTCAAAACCATTTTGTATTTAAAATTTTTGGATAAAGAAATTTTCTAGCAATGTTGGTGTTTTTCATTGGTGAAAAAAACCACCTTTTGTTTATCGTAAACTTTTAAAACTGTATTGCACTGGTCACCCCCGTTTTTTTTTAAAAAGCCACGTTGTAGAAATTTTGATAGAAAAAATTTTCTAGTAACTGTTTTTCGTTTGTCATTGCTGAAATAAGCAATTTCTCATCCGTGTAACTTTTTAAAAGTTTTTAAAGGCCCCTTTGGCGCAGATAGCCCACTTTTATAAAAAGTTTTTTGAAAACACAAATTCCTAGTTACTGGGCAGTTGTAAACCCCGGGGGCTGAAAGGAAGAAACGTTGATTTGGTGTTTTCCGGTTTTTTTCCACCAACCGTATTTCACAGGTATTGAAGAAACATTCTGTATCTTTAAACCATTGGCTGTTGGAAATTAGAGGGTTTAAGAATACTGTGATTTTCTGTCTTTCAATAAGAACTGCCAAAAATCTTCCTACCTTTTTAAAATTTTTTTTTTTTCTGAAAAATGGAGCGAAATAGGTGGTAAAGCGGCAAAAGGGGGTAAGACATGGGGTAGTACGAGAGAAGGTGCTCCTTCCGTGTGGCGACAACATGCAAGCCACGGATCTTTTGGTTCGCCGTCAGGCCCGTCATCGCTGGGGCCCGGGGCCCTGTGAATCTCAGTAACGAAAGGGCGCCAATCTGTTCTTCAGGGTTAATGCAAACCCGCCTCTGCGGTCCAGGACGGGATAGTCAATGTCCTTTTTAAAAAAAAATTTGGTTTTAAAGACTGCTTTCTTCTGCACTTTTTTAAAACTTGGGGCATGCGGGGTTTGGGGGGCATGCTGCGGTCCAGGACAGTGTAGTCTATGTCCAGTTCAATAAAAGGGGGTTCAAAAACTCCTTTTTCCGGCACTTTTTAATCTGTTTGGGGGAACAGGTTTTTTAAAGGGCCCTTCTGCGGTCCGGCAGGGATATCAATGTACTGTTAACTAAAAGGTGGTTCAAAGACTCCTTTTTCAGGCACTTTTTAATCTGTGGGTCATGCGGGGTTTTTGGGTTTATGCTGGGTCCAGACAGGCAAAAATCAATGTCCAGTTCAACTAAAAAATGGGGTTTAAAAATACTGCCTTCGGGACTTTTTTTAATTTGTGCTCATGCGGTTTA
>JAODAL010085745.1:0-10481 GCA_025379985.1 Phyllomedusa bahiana
TAAGGCGAGGGGAAAATAAAGATCAGTTTGCTAGTGCCCCTCGACCCAGAGGCTGGGAAATCAAGGCTCCATCTCTCACATGAGTGCTTGGATGCTCCATTTCCTCCCAACATGATCCTCGCATTAAGGCCATCAAAATGAACAACATTACTGGGTGGCCACCCTCCTGGATCCCCGTACAAAACAAAAATCAGCACTTTCCTTCCACCCACCCAAATAGAGAGTAAAATGCAGGAAATGGAGACCTTGCTGATTGATCAACTGGAGACATCTGTTGCGTCTGCTTCACGTTCCCCAAATGTCACGGTGGAACAACATCAGCGACGTGACAGCAGTAGAGTGCCAAGTAGCGTAGCGGCAGCAGCAGGCAAGGTGGCAGAAGCCTAATGGGTGACCTCTGGCAATCTTTGTTTACCACCTCACCACGCATGCAATGCAGGCACACATCCAACACACAGAGATCACTTAAGATCATGGTGCACGACTATCTGCGTCTCAACACCGATTTTTTGCATGTGTTTCCGGACCAATAGACTTCTGGGTATCCAAAATGGACGAATGGCCCGAGCTGGCCGTCACGCCATAGAGGTGTTGTCCTGCCAGCAGCCAGCGTCATATCAGAGCGGACCTTCAGCACAGCTGGAGGATCATTACAGACAAACGCATCCGCTTTCCACAGATAATGTGATCGTTTGACTTTCATCAAGATAATCAGGCATGGATCTCTGATGATGTTGTGGCCCCAATTGCCGAGGTCACCGATTAGTTGCCAGTCTACTTCACATTCCTTTTCAAACAGAAATGGTCCTCTTGAAAACTTTTTTTAAAATGATCATTTCTTACTGCAATTTTTATTCTCTTTTCCAACAGTTCATTTTGCTGGTTTTGCTGTGAGGAGACTGTAAAAGACAGCAAGGTTTCATGACAACACCGTATTCCATTTACTCACTTTATCTTAAGAAGTTTTCGCATTGTCAATGTTTTGAGGTCATTTGCTGTGAGATACAGCAATAATCATGGTCCTTTGGAACAAAATGTGACTTCTAAGTGGCATTTCTCCCTCACAATTTTTAATAGTGGCTGAGAAGTCATATTTATAATTTTTTGGGTCATGTTTGCTGTTATACAGCTATATTATGGTCCTTTGGACAGAAATGTGGCTTCCTAAAGTGCATTTCTCCCGTCACAATTTTAATCGTGGGCTGAGAGTCATATTTATAATTTTTTTGGGTCATGTAGCTGTGAGATACAGCAATAATCATGGTCCATTGTAACCGAAATGTTGGGCTTCTATGGCATTTCTCCTTCACAAATTTTAACAGTGCTGAGAAGTCATTTTTTAGAAGTTGTTTGGGTCATCTCTTTTAACTGCACAATACTAAAGTCCTATTAATAAAAAAATGTTGTTGCTAAAATCATTTGTTCCTTCACATTGACCACAGTGCTCAAGTGTCAGCTTTGAATTTTTTGGGGCATTTGCTGTGACATGCAGGCTATACACAGGTCCATTCCTAAAAAATGTTGTTTCTAACAGAAATTTGTTCTTCACAATGTCAAGAGTGGCTCAAGGGTGATGTGCTGTTCAGAAACAGGAATTAGGTAGACACGGTTAAGTGGACACATATGCAAAATGACTTGTTTTGCAAGATCTTTAACATAGCTATCAATCCTGTATTGTGTCAACACATTTCATACAATGAAAAAAAGAGAAACAAAGAAATGGTGATTCCATCCTATTTTAAAAATGTGTTTTCCTAGAATTAAAGTATTAAAAAACTTGCATGTACAAAATCTGTTTAAAAAAATCCTCTAATTGTACACGGAAGGTACAGGAAAACTTAACCAATGAATGGAATTCAGAGGACATGGAGTATGAGCACGGACAGAGAACAAAGTACAGAGACCATTTCCTCCAGCACGTTGAAGAATAAATGATAAAAAGAATGCCAGATAAAGGCACCTGGGGGTGTAACAGAGCGGTTCCTCCCAGTATTTCCAAGTGAAGCTCATTGGTCCACACTCAAACGAGCAAGCGCTACCCAGGTATGTGACTGTGTACAGAAAAGGCTGGAGTTCTCACACTTTCCGCTTCCGCACTCTGCTTCACACGACAGTTTTCGGTTGCTGCGTCATCAGGGCATTTTACCTGCGTGTTAATAGATGACGGACGCCAGCCTGGCTCACCGCACCCACTGTAACTCCGGCCCTGGGTCATGCTGTGGCCCCAGACATGGATAGTCAATGTCGCAGTTCAACTAAAATGTGTGGTTAAAGACTCCTTTTTGCGGCACTTTTTAAATGTGGGGGTCATGGCAGGTTTTGGGGGCTCATGCTGTGGCCCAGGACAGGTATAGTCAATGGTCCAGTGAACTAAGAATGTGGTGTTGAAATGACTCCGTTTCCGGCACTATTTTAAATGTGGGGTCAATGCAGGTTTGGGCTCATGCTGTGGCCAGACAGGTATATCTAGTCCAGTGATTCTAAAATGGTGTTGAAAGACTCCTTTTTTCCTCACTTTTAAATGTGGGGTCATGCAGGTTTGGGCTCCATGCTGTGGCCCGGACAGTTATAGTCTATTCCAGTTAAACTAAAATGTGGTGAAAGACTCCTTTTTCCGCACGCTGTTTAAATGTGGGCAAACAGTTTGGGCTCATGCTGTGGCCCAGGACAGGTATAGTCCAATGTCCAGTGAAACTAAAATGGTGGTTGAAAACTCCTTTTTTCCGGCAACTTTTTAATGGTGGGGTCATGCCTGGTTTTGGGGCTCATGCTGTGACCCAGGGACAGTATAGTCAATGTCCAGTTCAACTAAAATGTGTTTGAAAGACTCCTTTTCCGCACTTTTTAAAGTGGGGGTCATGCAGTTTGGGCTCATGCTGTGGGCCCAACAGGGATATCAATGTCCAGTTTGCAACTAATATGGTGGTGAGAAGACTCCTTTTTCCGCACTTTTTAAATGGGGGTCATGCAGGTTGGGGCTCATGCGTGGGCCAGGACAGGTATAGGTCCAATGCCATTCAACTAAAATGGTGTTGAAAGACGCTTTTCCGGCACTTTTTAAATGTGGGGGTCATGCTGTTGGGGCTCATGCTGTGCCCAGACAGGTATAGTCAATTCCCAGTGCAACTATAAGGTGTTGAAAGACTCCTTTTTCCGCAACTTTTTAAATGTGGGTCATGCAGGTTTGGGCCATGCGGTGGTCCCAGCACAGGTATAGTCAATGTCCCTGTGAAACTAAAATGGGTGTTGAAAGACTCCTTTTTCGGCACTTTTTAAATGTGGGGTCATGCAGTTTGGGGCTCATGCTGTGGCCCAGGACAGGTATAGTCAATGTCCAGTGAAACTAAAATGGGTGAAAGACTCCTTTTTCCGCATTTTTAAATGTGGGGGTCATTGCAGTTTTGGGGCTCATGCTGTGGCCCAGGACAGTTATAGTCAATGTCAAGTTTACAACTAAAATGGTGGTTGAAAGACCCTTTTTGCGGCTCTTTTTAAATGTGGGGGTCATGCAGTTTGGGCTCATGCTGCGTTCCAGACAGGAATAGCATGTCCATTTCAAGTAACAAGATGGTTCATATCATACGCCTTCTGGCTCTTTTATTTAATTTGTGGTGAATGCAGGTTTAAGGGTCAGGCTGGTACAAAGACTGTGATATGTAATGTCTGTGACTTTTTTTCTGTGACTTTTTATAACCTAAGTGTGTTGCCTAAGATGTACACGTATCCATTTGACTGTTTGTGGATGTTAATTTCAGCTTCTCCAGCCTTGTTTGGGTGTAATAATGAGGTGTTGTTGCTCGCCCATAGACTTTAATGTCATCGCGCATAATCGATGCTCACTATCGAAAAACCTGATCGATAGTGGCCGGACTATCGACTATCGATCGATCTCGATAGCCAACTCTAAATCGCTCAACACTAGTAATGAATCTATTCAAGATCCTTTGATTATTAGTACTCTCTCCTCTCCACTACTAGAGTGAAGCCCTGAAATGGAAAAAAACTTTTACTTATTATCCTCTTTACCTAAAGTAATACCTATTAAATATTCCAGCAAACGTTTTGTGATAACCTCAAAATCTGCAATCAAAATGCTACACCCTAGGAGAGTGTACTCTATATCAAGAAGCGAATATGCACAGAAGATAGAGGAGAAATGAAACTCAATCCCAGAAAATGGTAGTCCTTTTGGACATTTCACTGTATTATTAATTAAATTTGTTGCTATTATTGTGCATAGCAACAGTGTATTCTTTACATTCGCACCTAGTATATTATAAGTGGTTTTCAGTAGGGAGAAAAGAAAGCATAACTTAATATGTATTATTCACTGTGTTTTGCTTTCTCCTACAGTATTAATTTTAGAAAAATAAAACAATTGTACTGAACAATTCAAACCGGAGAAGACAACAATCATGCCAACAGATCAGTTACATGTTTATACAGCAAATATAAGTAAGAAGTTTGGATTACAACATTACCCTGAAATTTTAGAAAATTAATGTTAGTACAAAAAGTAATAATTAATTTTGCAATGTTTTGATGTTAAAATGAAATGCTTTACACAATTTATGGTAAAGGAAGAGTACAATACTTACAAGTCGAAGTTACCTATATTTTAGAGAGAAAGCAGATGACTTTCTACTCAGGCTTTATCAGTTTGCGTAAGACAATCTATATTAGAAAATAAATGAACTACCGCTTCCAAAAAAAATAACATTATGTAGTAGTCCTATAGACCTTGCAGAGTTTTCTCCAGTTGCTGGAGAAATTAAATGATCAGAGCTTTTTATAACATAATCAATGGATTCCTTTTATCTGACTCATCTCGTTTCTACGATTACAGTTACAATTGCAAGCTATAACGTATTAGTTTTGTTACCAGCATAACTTTTTGATCTAACTTTTTTAGTTGTTGTTTCTAAGGAACAGAATTAAATGATAAATAACACACTTTCATCATTCTTCCCTCTAGATACTTATTCTTCTCTTCCCCCTACAGCAGTAAAAAAAAATAGCATTTAGTCGCTGCCAGTAATTGATTTGCTGTCTAAAAACGTCCATATAGTAATATGAAGATTTCTATTCAGCCTACTTTGCCATATTGTGAGCTTTTTTCAAAACCTTTAAGAATTGTTAATCACTGAGAACAAGGACAGCGATGGAGCATAAAAACCATTTTTTTAAACTTACAAATAATTTAAGTGCCTTCATTCCTTTATGGCCAAACTAAATTGTTATAAATAACATTTCGTGTAATATATATTAAAATTAAAAAATAATATTTGTGAATGCTAAATGATTATACAGCTCTCCTGCCATGCAAAGAGATGGACACCATGCCTCAGGTGTGTCCTGCAGTGTCTCTGATCGAGGCCACGGCTCTGGCTTATAGCCATTTAACGCAATGCCCTCGACCATGTTGGCCTTTTTTAACACAATCAATGACAATCAATAACTGAGCTTAAGTAGTTGGTCTCCCTACAGAGTTTTCATAGATGCATGAATTGAAATACTCGTCACTTCCTGTTTCAGACTGACTCTAATTTGCATACAGCACCATGGTGTATTCCAATGCTGTGCTTTCAAGTTGCTAATTAGTTTCAGATTAGCTCAGAAGCTCTTGGACACTACAACAGGACTTTATCTGATTACTCTGAAACAAAAGCCCTATTAGAGCTGTTTTACTTTAGATAAAATCAAGCTTTTCTTACTGCCCAGCAGCACAGAGGGCTGCCGCGAACTGTGTGATGACGTCCTCACTGCGATCACATAGATACAAACAACAGGGGGAAACTGTACACAGTCCGTTTACTGAGGGAACTGAAATAGCCAGGGAGGTTGATTAATTCACTTGTATCCCTAAAAAAACAGATTAACAAAGCAATATATTTGGAAATGACTTCTTTTTGTGTTCCCTACAATTTGAAAGCTATTCTTTGTATGAGACTCCCCTAAGACCCTGTCCCCATTTTGCCCTTGCTGTCAGTAAATATTGAGGCATAATGTACCCACCTCTTTCCTTGGACACTCTCCAGAGTCCAAAACACTAGGAGGTGGAGTTGTGTTAGCACTTGTAGCCTTTATTAGTGATCTGCCACAGTATAACCACTTACTATTTTGATACTGGACCTGAAACAAGATAGTATGTATCCCCTGGAGGATGCATAGAAAATGGGAAGGGCTGAATACTTCTCTGCATTTTTACCTTAACAAGTATTTTACCTATTGCTTGTGTGTTTACACTCCTATTATAGACTTCTAAATCCAACTCAGATCCACCCTATAGGCCTGTATGTCACAACAGAGCTATGCTGTGTCACAGATTCTCAAATGTTCAGAAAAGAGAAAGAAACATCAAGATTGACTATACCTCTAAAATAATTGCATCTCTAGTAAGTCTCAGACAATTCATACACAATTTAAAACATTGAAACCACCAACAATGTATACATCACCCTCCTACCCAAGAGCGAGTGGTACACTTCTACATGGCTTCAAATATCAATGTATTGATTACATAAGATTTATCTAACCATAAATAGAAACAACAATGTAAATACGGTTTAGTTTACTTTTATAAGTCCAATTAATAAATATCAGAACAGAAGATAGGCACTTATCTTCAATTTATATTAACATACCAATTGCAATTGAAGTGTAATAAATTTTATGTATCTATGTTGGATATATAGCAACAAAATATTGTAAACGATGGCATCAGATTCCCGTTTTAAATAACCTACAAGTCCGTTTTTCTCATCATGTAACTTATCTCACTGTTGGTAAACTTTATTAATTGTGCTTTTCTAAATATCTGTTTATTCGTTGTTATTTATTTGTGCATTATGTGTCAGACTGACTGTTCAATATGATTAATTTGGGTGTGTACCCAATATGGCACCTGTTTTCCGACTTGATCGGTGTGTTTGAGGTCCACGTTTTACCTGACTCATTTAGTATGCAATTAATTGGCAAAAAATATCGCAGACAGAATAGCCTGAGTCAAGTACGTAGGGACAGTGTTAAATTAAGACAAAAAACACAAAACTTGTGCTCCCATATATCGATACTAGGGCCATTAAACTGTTTTTACCGCTAGTAATTTAAAGGCAACATTGCATGCAGGTTTGAAGGCATCAAACCTTCAGAAATAGTTTTTGTTTTTCCTAACCGTATGGGTAGGCATGTCATTAAAGTGTTTGGATTAAAGGAAGGAGCAGCTGATTTGCAGTATTGTCACAATGCGCACGCGGTTGCCTGCTCTGAACTGTGGATGCCTCATGTCTGCATTTTCCCGGGACTGCTTGCTTACTTCTCGCCGTTCCTGCTTTCTCCCACGCTGTCCTGCTGGCGGCATACCCTTTCCCTAGGGTGCTCTCGTCCATCTCTTGAAATTTAAAGGGCCACGCACCCTGATTGTTACTCACCGGGCCGGCTGATTGACCTTTTTTTAACCTCACTTCCCCCTGCAACACTTTGACGAGTTTATTGGTGTTTGGTTAGTCAAAGGTGTTGGCGCCTGTTATGTTCTTTTATGATTTGACCCATCCTGACTTGACTGCAGCTGCCTGCCGCCTGCCCTGACTGTATTGCCTGGACTCAGCTACATATCTTGCTTCCTGCTCTGAATTTTGTTGGCCTCTGCCTATGCCTGTAGCCTGCTCCTTCGTAATCTTGCTGCACCCCCTTTCCGCCTATAACACTAGGCCAATAGCAACCTGGAAGTCTACCTCAGCATAGCCCAACCTGCTTTGTGGTGGCCTGGTGAAGAACCGGGTCTCCTTAGACTCCGACTCTCTGGCGTGGTCCTGTGTCATCTCTTGTGATGACCCAGAGGATCCACACTCTCCATGTGAACAACATAATGGGACATGGATCCCACCAAGATGCCACTGCCCGATGTTCCCAGGATCCCCATTGCCTGACAAGATCATCGTCAGAGCACTCTTGCATGCCTCCAGGACAAGTTGTTTATCACTCAGTGCCCCACGTCCCTCGGCACCTGTGTTAACCCTGCTCCGCCTGCCATCGCAAGTCCTGCTCTACACCTACCTCTGGCTCCACGCTACCAACCAGAACCCAAGGCTTGCCTGAGGTTTCCCAAACCAGTGTACTCTAACTTGGATATGATGGTGCATCAAGTCCCCACAGACCATGCCAAGGGGTCATCATGTGAGCTCTGGCCTCGGCCACACCCTTTTAGGAGCAAGGGAATCCGCAGACTATAAACTTGCAACTCTTTTTCTAGTGGTTCGTTAGGTCATTGAATACCTGGTTGTGCTTCTCTGCCACATCATCTCTGCTTCCCTCTTCATCGGGCAACTCTTACAGTCGTCAATACACTGTACAGTTTCTATCACACTCTCAAGCTAAGCCTGGAATAACTAGGCTCTTGAGCGCCTCTGACGAGGGTCTTGTATGAAAAATTATAGAGGTTTGGCCACAAAGTGAGTTCCTTGGCCTCCTTTCAGCTCAGCGAGATATATGAACCAAATCATGAACGCTACAGTTGAAGGGAGGGGTGGAGCTGTAGAGTGAGGAAGAAGGAGCGTCTCAAAGTTTACTCTAATACTAACCTTACAACAGTGGATTCTCTATACAGCAGACAGAACTCATACACTGCACTTCTCCTGGGAAGACTTTTGTTATGAACTTCCTCTGAGGGGAGTAATTCTAAAATGGGTGCCATTCTTAAGCTGTGGCATCCAGGACTTAAAAATCTTATTTTTTTGATATCTCAACACTATTGGTGACCTAATCTTGTTCAAGACGCAAAAGATTTTGCTCCTGTTCACTTGGCCCCCTAACAAGACTTCTCTTTTCAAATCTTACTGACTGCTTCATCCCTTACCCAAGCTGAGAAACCTGGAACCCATATGGACTATTTAACAGATTACCACCTTCCTCTAATCATACAGTCATTTGGTGATCACTGACCGTTTTTCCAAAATGTCCCATTTCGTACCACTTCATAGCCTACCTACAGCCCCTCAATTGCCGTCCCACCATCTTCCAACATATATTCTGCCTGCATGGACTTTCCTCTTCAGATTGTGTTAGATTCATTTACTAGTTTTGCCATTTACTTTGTTCCTCGGCTACAGTCAAATAAGATTTTTCTTCTTGTTTACCACCCTCAATCCAACAGACAAGTGAAAAGATTGAACCAAAGCATTGAACTTACCTTGAAAAATGATTCTCCTTTAAGATAATTGGTCCAAACTTCTCAGTGGGCTTGATGTTCCATAATGATCTTGATTCTGACGTCTGCTGCTTCTCCAATTTTTTGTTATGGGTAACACCCAATTTTCCTCTCCCCCTGCCTACCTCCTTTGATGTCCCAGCTGTTTGCCCAGGTCTTGACATATTCCACATCTGGCAGATACCCACAATCCTCTTCCTAAGCATTCTCCCGTCACCAAACGCAAGCTGATAAGAAGGGGAGACATCATCTGGTGTTTCATCCAAGATATATTGTGTGGCTATTGCCAGGTAGTTCTACTAAGGATTCCTAGTGTCAATTTTGGGCCATGCTTCCTAGACCTTTCACATTTATCACCCTGCAACATATCAACCTTGTTTGTTACAAGCTAACGTCCTGCTCCATCGTGGCAAATCCAAAACTCCATGTACAGTTTCTTCTGATCTGGATATAAATACACAAGTTCAGAGATACCTGGCAGAAAAAATCCTCTAGGTAAAAAAAAATTCTCGTGGACTGTAAGGGTTCCTGCGGAGAGTTCCTGGGAACCTGAAGAAAATGGTTGGATGCTCCCCAGAACTTGTCCAGAAATGTCGACAATTTTGGAAAGAGGGAGGCGTAAGAGAGGGAGAGGGGTACTGGCCAGTCTGCATTTCCCGTGCTGCTCCCTCTCTCTGTTGTCTCTGGAGCTCAAATGTTCCATTCCTAAGCGTTTGCACGGCATGCTCTTTAAAATTTAAAGGCCAGCGTACCGATGATTGTGTATCATCGACGCTGACCCTGTATTACCTCTCTTCCCCCTTGCACACTTTAGTTATTGATAGCTTTAGTTAGAGTTGTTTATACTGATTATTTTAATCACAGACCTGGACCGTTGTAGTACCCTCACTTTCCCCTGCACACTCTGCAAGTTATTGATGTTTCTTTTTAGTGAGTGTGTTTATACGGTCTTATGTGGATTGACCCGTGGTTTGACTTGACTATGTTTGCCCACGCCTGCCCTGACCTTATTCCTGACTTTTACTATGCCTTTAGCTACTCCTCATACCACACGGCAACCTGCTGTTGTCTCCCACAACATATCCCAACCTGCGTTTTGGTGGGCGCTGATGAAGAACCCGTGGGTCTCATTTCGGACTCTGTTCTCCTGGTGTGTTCCTTTGTCTCTCATGTGGCGAACCCAGAGGATCCACTACTGGGTCCACGTGGACATGTATCTTTAAGGTGTTCTCAGATGTGAATTCTCACCATGGTATTACTTCACTGTTTATTCTGA
>JAODAL010085746.1:0-10480 GCA_025379985.1 Phyllomedusa bahiana
ACCCCAACAATCTTATTCGGAATCACGGAAGGGAAGTGGGGGGCGTGGGTGGTGGCCATAAAGCACAAAAAACGGAGAACCACTGGCTGCATCAGAGTCCCGATGAGTGCAGGAGAATTCGGCCCATGGAAGCAGCTAGGACCAGCTAGGTCCAGACACAAAATGGCGCAAATATTCTCCCAAAATCTGGTTTACTCACTCCACTTGCCCGTTTGTCTGAGGATGATAGGTTGACGAGAAGTCCAGATTGACTTGTAAGCGACCACACAGGGCGCGCCAGAATCTGGAAATAAATTGAACTCCCCTATCGGAGACGATGTGCGAGGGTAAACTGTGCAGACGAAAAATGTGCTGGAAGAAATTGTCTGCCAATTGAGGAGCAGAGGGAAGACCGGGTAGAGGCATGAATTGGGACATCTTTGAGAACCCAGATGACAGAATTCCCTGAGGAAGGAAGTATATCTGTGATGAAGTCTATGGCTATATGCGTCCATGGGGACTCTAAAACGGGCAGAGGATGTAAGAGGCCCACAGGCCTATGGCGTGGAACCTTGTCCCGAGCACACGTGACACAGGAAAGTATGAAATCCTTATCGTCCTGAACAAGGGTTGGCCACCAGTAGTGCCGAGAGATCAGAGAGTAGGACTTCCATATCCCGGCGTGACCGGCCAGAAGGGAACTAAGGCCTCGCTCCAGAATCCTTCTCCTGAGCGCCGAACATACGTAAAACTTGCCTGGGGGGACACCTTGGAGGTCTACAGGGGCCGTGTGCCTTATTACAGGGGAATAATGTGCTCAGGAACTGGTTCTTCTCCGACAAAATCTGAGGCACGATAGAGGGCATCAGGCTTGACCTTCTTCTCAGCAGGTCGGAAGTGGATCCGGAAGTCGAAATGAGAGAAAAAGAGAGACCACCTGGCTTGGCGAGGATTAAGACGTTGGGCTGTCTGGAGATACTGGAAGTTCTTGTGATCAGTAAAAACGTCATTTGGGTGAAGAGCCCCCTTCAGAAGATGATGCCATTCCTCCAGGACCAACTTGATGGCCAACAGCTCCCAATCACGGATGGCATAATTGCTCTCTGCCTGTGAGAAGGTCTTGGATAAAAATCCGCACATGAGGGTCTTGCCTTTGGGTCCCTTCTGTGTGAGGACCGCCCCTGCCCCTACGGAAGAGGCATCCACCATCCACCTCCAAGGATAAAGGTTTCTCAGGATCTGGACGGGACAAGATAGGCGACGAGGAGAAAGCCATTTTTAGTTCGGAGAACGCCTTTTCGGCAGCCGGGGGCCAACATTTAGGATTTGTGTTCTTCCTAGTGAGGGCCACAATGGGAGCCACCAGCATAGAGAAATAGGGAATAAATTGCCGGTAGTAATTGGCGTGTCTAAGACTATATACCTGAGGAATGGCCGGCTGGCCTGATGGAACAAGCATTTCTCCAGCTTGGCATAGAAACGGTTGTTGCGCAGACGTCGCAAAACCTGGCAAACCTGTACCCGATGGGTCTGAAGATCCGGAGAAATTATCAGGATATCGTCTAGATACACAATGACGCAGGTGTATAGGAGATCCCTGAAGATGTCATTGACGAATTCCTGTAAGACTGTTGGAGCGTTGCATAGACCAAATGGCATCACAAGATATTCAAAGTGCCCATCTCGGGTATTAAAAGCCGTCTTCCATTTGTCCCCCTCACGATTCCTGATGGGATTTTAGGCCCCCTGCAAGTCCAATTTGGAAAACACTTTGGCTCCCCAGAGTCAGTCAAGGAGCTCAGAAATCAACTGAAGGGGGTAGCGAGTTTTCACAGTGATCTTGTTTAGACCTCTGTAGTTAATGCATGGACGAAGTGAGACATCCTTTTTCTGCACAAAAAACCCCCCGGCTCCGGCAAGGGAGGGCTTGGGAAAAGCCCCTTTTGCAATTTCCTTATGTAAGCCGACAGGCTTGGGTCTCGGCCCGGGAATCGATAGACCCCCCCCGAATAGGATGGAATGGGGAGGGCCTACGGGAAAAGGGCCCTTTGGGGGGGGGTAGCTCCAGCCCGTTTTTCCCAAACGCCCCAAAATTTGGTATTCCGCTGGGAGGGGCCCAGCAAGGCTTGGGGGGCACTGGAGGAAAATGGGCTACCGGGGCGGATGCACCCGACAAGATCCACATTTGGTCCCCCAAAGCAAAACCACCTTCCTCCCGTCGAGCGTAGGAGCAGACGTTGCAGCTATGAAAGCCCAAAACATGCCCGAGGGGGATCAGGGTTTTGTAAAATGATTTTTCCCCTTATGCAGGGCCCGCAGGGGGAGGGCACGGGCCTGTATGTAGTTGGGGATACTCAGGAGCCCCCCATGACCGTGAAATCCCCAGAGGCTTTTAAGCTGAACCACCACAACGTATGGAATAGCAGGGGGGGCAGGATAAATTTTCCTGGTGAACCGGCCCGAAGGCAGGAACCGGAACGGGGAGACCAAAGTCGGCGGCCCCCCCGGCACATAAAATTTGGAGGGAAGAATAGCCCCTAGGTCACCCCCCTTTTGGGCCAGTTTTGGGGTTTTTCCCGGATGGGGACCTTGCAGACAGACCTGGGGAAAGTGGTCCGGGCTGGCACTAGAGGCTAGTTCTCCGGCCGCGGCAGGAATTGCCCCGAAAGGGGCCCCCGGCCAATGATGGGTTCCTCACGGGGGGCGTGGGCGGCAGCGAAAACTCTGGAAAAGGGACCAGTGAATCAAATGGGGGGGAGTACAGCATTCCTCTTGGGGGAACCTTTTTGTCTCTCAGTGAAACGACATCAAGGGGTGGGGAAGGGGATTATTTCACCAAGAAAAGAAGGGCCTAGCTGCCAGGATCTTTCATCTGCTGGGAAACCCCCTTTTTGAAAGTTGAAAGACGCATCGTTCCAGTGGGTCCAAAGCCAGGGAGGAATTTTAACGCATTGTCTCCCCGAGGAACCCTGGCGAAGACTTAGGAGGGTCTTTGGAGAACGCCGCGCCGGCCTGAAACGCGCAAAATTTTTTGGGGGAAGGTGTAGGCCCCGCTTCACTGGGTCATTCCTACCCCGAGGAGGTGAGCCCAAACCGGGGCCTTCCCCCGGATGCAGACTAACCACGAACGCCACTTTTCGATCATTCCGTGGGAATTGATGGGCTCCCCCAGGATTGGCAAAAGAAATGAAACCCCCTTAGAGCAAAGGGCCCCCCATAATTAAAGGTAGTGGAGCGAAGTTTGGGGACCCAGGTTGCCACAGGAGGAGGTGTAGGAGGAACCCATGGGGGGAGGGGCAACTGCTGCTGTGCCGAGGAGTTCCCGCATTGGGGTAGTGACCCAAATTGTTGTGCCGTTGCGTGATTGTGTGACTGTGGGCAAAAATGGGCGTGAGTCCGCAATATTTGGGAAAGGGGACCTTGGGGGATCCATGGCGGATAAAACGTGGTAAGGGCTGTACCGGGGAAGGGGGTCTAAGGGGGCCCCGGTATCAAACCCCGCCGCAAGGCAGGATGGTTGCTGGGGGGAGTCCTCCAGGTCCTTCCCCCCCCTAAAAACACACCCCAGGAAGCTTTTTCTGGGGACAAGACAACATAGATTGGGGGGGAGTGACGTGAGGGGGCCATAATAGGGTCAGCCCCCGGAATTACCCAAATTAGGGCCGTTCCCTTTTAAATTTAAAAGCCGACCCCCGAGCGGCGGGGGAAAACGGCAGGCAGGAGGGGGTGGGGTAATTATGCTTACAAGTGAGTGGCCCCCACACCCCAACCCCGCGCGGGGGACAGGGGTTTCCCCACGCCACGGGCCGGGGGCGGGGCATGTGACAATATCATTTGTACTTGAATGTAATTCTGTGTTAGTCAGACTGGTTTGTTCAGGTACATCATTAATCCAAAGCAAGACTCATTATCAAAGATATAATATTTCATTTTAAGCATTCCCCAAATATTTGGTAAGTCTGGATCTAGCAAACATTATGGTGAAGATATTTTAATTTCAAAACATACTAAGGAGTTGTTTGTGTCATTTCATGTAAAGTACAGAAAAATTCTATTGCATAGCTAATTAAACTGTTTAGCGAACACAGCATATTCCAGATGCCACATAGAAGGACACATATTCTTCATGCTTGGATTATTAGACAATTATTTAACATAAATTTGGACAGTTGTCAGTTGTTTCAACACACATACTGAGAAGAATTGAAATAGGAATCATTGTGATTCAATATTGTATTTAAGTACATAGTGTAGTACAGTATTTAAACTAGAAGAGACAGGAACAACAAAGAAATTTTTTTACTCTTTAAATCCATCCCATTAGTGAGAAATCTAGATTAGGTGTTATGGTTCTCTATTCCCTGGGCGCGATAATTACGATGGGAGTGGCAATAGAATGTACAAAGCTTAATACAATTAACTTTGCAGTATAATAGGTTAGTAGGCTGCTGTTCAAGAAATAGCGCTCACTTTTGCCAAATGTGGGGTAAGTTCCTACTTAAATCCATACATAAAAGTAGTATTGCACATTATATGTTACTTTTTTCCTACTGTTTCTTACAAAACACCTCCTACAGTGTTTATGAACTGATCTGAAAGTTTTTAGCTAGTGCTTCCACAACAATGATAACGTAAACCTTATTACGTTATCATTGTTGTGGAAGCACTAGCTAAAAAACTTCTATATAGGGGGCGTGGCCTGAGCAGGGGATGTGACCAGACGCACATAGCGAGATCTCCTGTCCTGAGCTCCGTTTAGCGGCCTAACTAAGCCCAATATTTTGAGTAGAGACCCTTTGAACCCAGCTCCTAGTACTCCTCAAGTCAAGAGTTGCGAATGGTACCAAACGGCCTCTCGTACAACTTTACTAAAAACCCCGAGTTCTGACTGAAATCCTACCCTCGAGCCCCCCGAGTGCAAACGACAGGCAGCGCCATCTTGCCCCTACACGTGTGTAGTGTGGCGGGCGCTGAAGACGGACCCTGAAGCCATCTTCTCTCCCTCCTGTATGACGGCCAGCAACGGATTCACTGCCAGCACCAGCCGGACTCCTCTTCTGTCCCTCCGTGGCGGATCGGGTGAGTGACAGCTGACTCTCCACTTACCTCAACCGCTGCTGGTCCCTGCACGCCCCGTCTGAAGCCTCCGTCCTCCCTCTTCACCGGAGGTGAAGCTGCCGTGCAGCCTCGCAGCTCCTGATCGCAGCTGCCGACTGCTCCGCGTCGCTGCCCGAAGCATAGCACACCAGCCGGACGCCTCCTGTAGCATGCAGCACTCCGGCTTCTCGGCAGCAACCCGTCCTGATCTACAGGTACCGCTGCTTAGCGCCCTCTGCACAGCTGCGTCCCGGCACATTACCTCTACCGCCATTAAGTGGCATGAGGGAAAACCCCTCAGTAAAACTGTCTCCTGGGGCCCCTCAGTTGCAGCTAGCGAGCCTCCTGCTGCCTTGCCTAGAATCAGTTAGTGAGAATTTTACCGCTAGGGCCAAGAAGCCACTCAGGAAAGCACATAATTTTTGATTACTACACTCCTCCTTCAACAGGCACTTCTCGACGTGATAACAGAGTCAGACTGCACCATCTTAGCAACACACGCCAAGCAAAACCGTTGGAGCTACTATAGATGGCCAGTACTCTGTGTAAGTTCTCTCACAGGATAAAACAAATAACCACAAAGGACACTCTCCTGGCACTTGGTGCCTTCATACAATAGAGGACTAACACAAAAAAGTTTTTTTTTCTTTTTTTCCCTCACTGTCTGCAAAGGGGAGCCCTGTGCAATTCACTACTCCACTACTTTACTAATACCTCAGTATTCTACTGAAACCCCTCTTATACAACTCTGAGACTGGGACTCACTGGTCTAGAACACTAGGACAGTGGTGAAAATAGATCATTAATCCTTCCCCTCCCTTCAAAGATCTGGAGTGTTTACTTTCAAGCACCTGTCACAACTAGTTTTTTTATCGCCGTTGAACCCGCAGTCCTGCGAGGAACTAATTGTTGCAGTGTTTTTATCATCGAACCTTCATACTTCTTGAGGGCAGCCGCCCGTCTGAGACACCAACGGCTTGAATTTCTATTGCTGCAATATCTCTCTGGGACGTCACAAGACTTGTTTTACCTTCCAATCTGGCACATTATATAGGGTCATACTCCTACAACTGATTTTAAAATAAAACCCAGTAAGGCTAAATATTTATTTACATCCCCTACTTTATATTTAAAAAAAAATAAAAAAAAAAAAAAAAAAGATATCTACAATACCTCAACGATACCTCAAAGGAACTATGGGCGGAAATTAAAAAAAAAAACCCTAAAACTCATCTGACAAAAACTTCGCGGATCTTTTCCTCCGTCTCACAGAACGAAACGAGATCAAAAAAGAGTCTGCAGTTCCCGTCAGCTCCTCCTTCTGTTTCCTCATGAGCGGAATCTGTAGACCTCGAACTTCCGGAAGACCAAGACTCCCAGCCTCTAACAACAGGTACCTTGCACCGCCTCTTCTCATCATTTCGATCTAGCCTCCAAGCCGATTTTAAAGGGATGATCTCAGATCTCAAGCAAGACTTTCAATCTCTGGCGTCCAGAACTGATCATATAGAAACAAAGATGGCGGAGTTCGCTGAGCCCCACAACTCACTTATAGACGCAAACAATGCCTTGGAAGAGGAGGTCCAGCGTCTTTCAAGTAAGGTGCTGGACCTTGAAGACCGTTCTAGACGCAATAACGTCCGCATTAGAGGTATCCCAGAATCCGTTCTCCCAGATCAACTCAATGGGTATCTGACAGACCTAATGGCATTAATACTTCCGAAATGTGGCCTACAAGACCTAATTATTGACAGGATTCACCGTATCCCCAGAGCCGTAGTCTTCTCCACAACAAGTCCCACGAGAACTACGAGTTGCCCGCATTCACTTCTTCCATGTAAAGGAAGACTTCCTCAGAGCACTGCGCAGAATAGACTCTCTTCCAGAAAGATTCCAGTCTATCTCTCTGTTCCCTGATCTCTCAGCGATTACTATGCTGCGCAGGCGTGAGTTCCAGCCATACACAAAAATTCTTAGAGAGAAAGGCATTCCATACAGATGGGGCTTCCCCGTAAAACTTCTCATCACCAGGGATGGTATGCAAGTCACTTGCACTACACCGGATGAGGCAGCCTCTACTTTAAGACGCTGGGATCTCCTAACTTCCTCTGATTCTAGTCCAGTACGAAAAAAACAAACACGGCCGGAGACGGTTACTCCTCTGTGGTCCGTAAAGACATCTCGCCTGCGCTCAAGTTCGGTGCTTTAATTCTGACTGAGGTTTTTTCTAAATGTCCTTTCTGCTTAGCTGCGGTTCATCTCTCTCAATTTTACAGCCCTTTTAGGAGCTCCTACCTTGGGAGATAGCTTGCTGTTTACATGTTTTTTTTCCCCTCTCAAGTTCTAGGCAGGACTGTCCCTGATGCTTCCCTTCGCCTAAGGGATATTTGGATCCAAAAGCTTTTGCTAGTATTCCTCATGTTTGATTTGTTACTTTTCCATGCGGTATGCCTACTACTATCCATTTTCCCTTGTGTACTCTCACTGGCAAGAGTGGTTTATTATACAAGCTCAACCCAATATGCCATCCCTTAAATAACTGTATTTGTTAAATTATTATCACATAATGTTAAAGGGTTAAACTCCCCCTTTAAACGCTCGCTGATATGGAGGGAAGTCATTAAGTCAGGTTGTGACATAATTTGTTTACAGGAAACTCACCTGTTAGCTACCGATGCCCACCGTCTTCGTAACAAGCATTTTCCCTATATATTTCAGGCAAATTCTCTGAACAAAAAAGCAGGTGTCGCAATTTTAATCAGAAACTCGGTAACTTTTAAACTTCACCAAGCTATTACAGATCCTGATGGTAGATACATCATTCTGGTCTGTGAAATCAACTCTAAGCCACTCACTATTACGGGTTTATATATGCACCAAATAATAAGCAACCTTCTTTCATTAGGTCTGCCATTCTGGAGGCCAAAAGGGTAAGAAAGGGTGGCCTAATAATATGCGGAGACTTCAATTCTGTAGTAAACCATCTGGTAGACAGGTCAAATCCACGTATGTCACCCGTAAGGGATTTAAAACCCTTCATACTTGAGGAAGATCTCCACGATATTTGGAGGTATCTTCATACCACAGAGAAAGATTTCACCTTTTTCTCCCACCCTCATTCGGTCTATTCTAGGATTGACTTCTTTCTGATAGATAAAGTGATACTCCCACAAGTAGAAGCAGCTTCCATTGGCCAAATTACTTGGTCTGACCACGCTCCAGTTACCCTGCATCTTAAATCCACTCTTCCTAGCTCTCAACCCCGCCTATGGCGAATTAACAACTCTTTACTTAAATCGCCCAAGAACGTTACATTTCTTCGACAGAAGCTGGCTGACTTCTTTAATATAAACTCTGGCTCAGTCTCCTCTTCAATAACCCTGTGGTGTGCCCACAAGGCTTTCATCCGGGGAGTCTAAATTCAAATGGCTTGCCGTTATAAGAAAGCATTTAGCCTAAATCTTGAAAACCTTCTTAATAAAATCAAAATCGCAGATTGCGAGTTAAAACTAAACCCTACAACTGATAATAAGAAACTCTTAGCAAAACTACAAAATGACTTGAGAACAATCTACCTCCAGGATTATGAGAGGAACCTTGCTAAGTTTAAGTGGCAGCATTACCTGCAGGGAGACAGAGCTTCTAAACTTCTGGCCAGAAGTACCAAGATCCAGCACGCTAAAACTAAGATTGCATACATTACATCTGATAGGGGCAACAAAATTAATAACCCCATAGATATCGCTAATCAGTTTGCCCAATTCTATTCTAAATTATACAACCTACGGCAGGAAGAGAATTTTCACTCTCCTACAGATGAAGAAATTAATGCATTTCTCTCCTCAGTAACTCTTCCCAATCTCAAGAACTCCCAACTAGCCTCTCTTAATGCCCCCTTTACTGCTGCAGAGGTTCAGAGAGCAATTCGAATCAGCAAATTAAACAAGACACCAGGCCCTGATGGGCTTTCTAATGAATATTATCATCTCTATTCAGATATCCTAGCCCCCTATATGACCGATATGTTTTCTAATGTTACGACCACCCTGAATCCACCAAAAGAGCTCTTTCAGGAGATTATTATCACTATTCCTAAACCGGGTAAGACTGAGGATAATGTTGCAAATTATAGGCCAATATCACTTTTAAATGCAGATATTAAGTTATATGCTAAAATTATCGCTTCCCGTCTGAATCTCATTCTCCCTTCCCTCATACATCACGATCAAACTGGTTTTGTCCCAGGCAGACAAGCCAGAGATGCCACCAGACGAATACTAGACTTGATGCAAATTGCAAGCTCTCTTAAAACTGACATAGCGTTTCTGTCGTTAGATGCCGAAAAGGCTTTTGACAGGGTCAATTGGTGCTATATGGAGTTGACTCTGCAAAAGTTTGGAATATCGGGCTTCATACTTTCGGCTATATTATCCCTTTACTCTTCCCCCTCAGCTTCTGTGCTCACCTCCGGTTTTCTCTCTAGTCCCTTCGATTTAACCAACGGCACACGTCAGGGCTGTCCTCTTTCTCCCTTAATATTTATACTATGTATGGAGCCGCTTGCTGAAAAAATTAGATCCAACCCACAAATTTCAGGTATTCAAACACAAACAGCTATTCATAAAATAAGCCTCTATGCCGATGACGTATTACTCATAGCTAACAACCCCTCAATATCGATTCCTGCTATTTTGGAAACCCTACAGTCCTTTTCTCTTGTTTCCTTTTATAAACTTAATAAGTCCAAATCCTACATTTTTCCAGTAAATATCACCCCTACTCAAGCGCCCATATTGGACAAATTTGGCTTTGCCCGATCATCTACCTTCGTAAACTATCTAGGTATAAAAGTGACTACAACTCCGCTACGTACCCTAGATGTAAACTTTGACCTCCTTCATAAAGAACTAGATGCAGAAATAAAAAGACTTGATAAACTCCCCCTTACATGGGCAGCTAGAATTAATGTCTTAAAACTGTCTCTCTTGCCCAAATTTATATACATCTCCCGAGCAATTCCATATATCATTCCTCAATATATAACTCTTAAAACTTCAAAAACTATTCTCTGATTTCATTTGGAGTGGCAAAAAACCACGAGTCAAAAAAGACCTCTTATTTTATAATTATAAAGATGGTGGTCTAGCGGTCCCAAACCTGCAAGCCTATAATATAGCGATCTTACTAGAACAAGCCCTTCCCCTGTGGCCCAATAATTCCTCTATCTCCTGGGCTTCATTAGAAAGTAGCTATTTTACTCCCTGTTCAGTTAGCTCGCACCTCAAGGCCTCATTTCTAGGAGCCCCATCCCCTCTATCGCCACTACAATCTCTTCTTGACCTTTTTAAACTGTGGAATCAATATGTCATCCACAACTCCTGGATAGTTTTACGAAAAACAAATT